>CADEBD010000640.1:0-19347 GCA_902825455.1 Arctia plantaginis
AAAGCTTTATTTTCCCCCCGGGCCCCCGCCCCCCCGGGGATACGATAGGACCTGTCGCGGAGATAAACCCCGATATTCCGCAAGTAGGGAGGCAACTGGTGAAAACCCCACCCCTAATGGTCCTAACGCGAACTACGGGGGGGAGTTAAAGCGTTGACTATGTCAAGGCTGCCCCAAAACGCCATCCCCCCTGCAACACCTCTTCCGACAACCTCTGTCGGAAGTAAATGGTTTTTGAAAATAAGAAATAACCTAGAAAACTACATAGACACACTAATGGACTGTCTGTAGCACTTTATACTTTTTAAAAGCACTGTACACCACTTAATAACTTGTGAATTTTCTTTTTGGTGATTATATTAATTTATTTATTTTTATTACCGATTCAATTTACAATAGATTTAATTTACGAAAACAAAAATAATCTGTTATTTCGGGCTTTTAAAAAGTTTAATTCCCCCAACCATTTTTTTCAAAATTAAATTAACGTAACCATAATTTTACGAGGGAAATAAAAATATGTGCCCCGTTGCTTTCCCGGGGACGGGAAAAAGGGAAATATGTTTTTGTACATGCTTAATGCTTTATAGCGCTGGGTGATTTTTAAAAGTTGAACAAACAAAGGGTTTTGTTACAATGTTTCTAGGACCGTCCGTTGCGGCAAAGTAAAATTTGTTTTTCTTTTATTAAACGACACGTATGAATATTCTTTTTTACTTTGGGGATCTTTTATTTAATAATATTTCAGATGAAATTTTTAATATTTACTTCGTAACGCGCGTCCGAACCAACCGGGGCTGCTTCTGCTGGGGTAAAGAGGGGCCTAAACCCAAACCCCGGGCCCCCCTACCGGGGCCTGCGTTATGGGGACGATATCATTTGGGTGCTGCGGTACCTTTTTTTTTTTTTTTTTTTTTTTCCGTGCGGAAATCCCCTCGGATCCCACCTTCGGGCATGTCGGCTCGAACCGACTAAAAACCCCACGCCTTCGCCGGTTATAAAAGCCGGGGAACCATTCCCTAGAAAGGGAAGGCCCTGGTGCCCCGCATACTCGGGTCATCTACGACATAGAACCCCCGCCCCCCTGGGGAACCCCATGTTCCCCGTGCTCCTGAAAGCGAGCCGCTTCGCAACGCGCTCGCCGCCCCCCCCCCTCTTCTGCTAGGGTGCGATGGCCTCACCTGTCACCCCAGGCCTGCGCTTATGGAGGACGGGGGTCGTTCTGCGACCTCCGGCCCTGAGCGCCTGCCTGCCTGGGCCCGGCCCGGGGGCCCGGCGGGAGGGGATTTAAACCTCTCCCGGTCCCGCTCCCCCGTCTCCTTCGGGCTAACTTGCTCCCGAAGGAGACGGGAGAGTTCCACCACTCTCGCTCCCACGATAGCCCCAAAACAGGCTACGAGGAGAAAAACTCCCCCTCCCATGGCCGCCCCAAAAGAGGTTTCCTTTGCCCCTTCTAAAACCCACGCCCGGGCCCCTCGCCAGCGTTTGGGGGGGGAAAAGCCGTTTCCCCCGGTCTTGGCCCCTTTGCATGGTGGCCCCTCCCGGCGATTGGCTCCTTGCGGAAACAAAACACAGGTATCCCGAAACCCTCCCTTTTCCCCCCGATCACCGCTCAACCCGGGATGAAGGGTCCCGTTTACGCCCCCCCGGACCAACCTCCCTTCCCGGGTCTTAAACCGGCAAAAAACCGGAAAACCCCGGGCCCGGCGCTCGGTTTCCCGAAGGGCGTTTCCCCCCACTCCCCATGATGACCTGGCCCGGGGTTGGGGTTTCCGGTTTATCGGGTTTTTTCGAAACTCGGGGTTTTCGGGCCCCAACTCCCCGCCTCCCTTGCCCCCCAAATGATACCCGGCTGCAAGGGCTCTCGCCTCCAAAAACCCACGGTGGAGTTCCCGGGCCCGGAACTCCCCCGCCTCGAAGGAGGGTGTGCGGTACCCCCTTTTTATCCGGAAAGGCCCGATTCGCCTTTCGGTTTGCCGCAGTATCGCGACGTTATGGCCTTCAGGGCCCCCGCCCATACTGGGCACCCGTAAAGGGCCATGGCCCGCACAACCCCCGGTAGAACTGGGCCCCCCCGGATCATCGGGGTTCCCTTAAAGGTTTTGGGGAGCCAAAACCCCCAACGCACGCCGCGGGCCCCAACCAAAATTTTGGGGGCCCAGACCTCGGGAAAAGATATCCGAAGTCCCATCGGGGCCCTCGAGTACGAGCCCCAGATACCTGTTTTTTGAGGGGGTGATGCCGATGCGAGTGCCCCCCCTACCGGGGAGGCTAGAAACCCTCAAAAAGGGGGCTTCTCCGAAGGGCCCCTGGGAAAACCCGGGCCTCGGGCTTGGCAAGAGCCAACCCCGAAAACCCACCGCCGGATCCCTCAAAACGACTTTGGGCAACCCCGGGCCCTGGCCCTCAGGGTTTTCCTCGTGGGCGTCCTTGCCGCCCCGGGGCCCCTTTACGAGGGGTGTCGTCCCCCGGGACACACGACGGCGACACCAAACCAATAAGGGCACCCGAAGCACCCAGTCGTAGCCGAAAAGGTTTCCCCAAATTGGCCCCAACACCTGGGGCACCCTGCGGAAACACCCCACGAAATTTTCACGCCCAACCGGGGGACCGGTCCTTAAAGGGGAAAAAGAAAAGGCCCCTCCCCCGAAAAATATGGCCCCCCGGGCTAGCGGCGGAGGGGAGAAGGCACTTCGTGATACCCCCAGCGCCTCCCGATGAGGGGGTCCCCAAGGGCAAAAAGGGGGAACCGCGTTGGCGAAAAGTCCAAGGAAACCACCGCCCAAAACCAAAATTTCGCCCCCGGGGGACTGCTTCCCCCCCCCCAAGCCTTCCCCGCGCATGATCCCATCAAAAGGTGGAAAACGCCCCTAGCCCGGAAAAACCCTTAAAAAAGGGGGGGGGTTTTTCCGCCCCGGGTCCCGGCCCAACCATCACGAGTGCTTGACGAGGCCCTTTGCAATCACTCTTTTTAAAGAGCTTGCCCCAAAAAAAACCCCGTCCAAACAAACATAAAGGGCCCCCTAGGCGGACGGGGAGGGCCCCCCGGGGGGCCCCCCCTTTCCCGGGTGAGGACCGGGGTTCCCCCCTCCTCCACAATTTTGGAAAAAATGGCCCCCCTCTAGGCAAAGCGCTTTAAGGGGAAACCCCCCCAAGGGGCGGGGCTCGAGAGCCTCGTCGACTAAGGCCCCGGACCCCCGCTCGGCCAGGAATGCCCTCGGGCCCGGGGCGGTGTTTTTTGGGTTTTAAACCGTAACAAACCCCCACCCTAAATTCCGCCCAGGAACCTCAGGCACGTCGGCCGGTTTATCCCGTTAGGGGGCCTCAAGCGCCGGGGGGGGAGCCAAACTGTGGGGAGTTCTCCACCCTCGCGTTGGGGGAAAGGGAAACCCACACCCTCTCAAGCACTCTGGCTGAAGACACCCTGTGACGGCGGGGCCCAAAAAGGGCGAATCTTGCCCCCAACCAAAACCCGGTTTGGGGGGTCCCCACGGATCCCGCTCCCCCTGTCCCCCAGCACTCGCGGGGCGGGCCTTGGGGTCTTGGGCCCCCCCTTTAAACGTGCCTGAAGGGGGCCTCTTGGCAACCCTGTTAAACCCCTAACACTCCGCCTCTCTCGCTGCCGCATCTTCAGGGGCGGCGACGCCCCTGCGGAACCCGGGCCAAATGGCGGCGCGCGGGCCGCAGGGTTTACCGCAGCCCGTGGATTTCCCGGGGACCCCCATAGACCCGGGGCCCGCAGTATTGGGCTGGCCCTAGCATCGCCGCATCGCAGGCGCGGGTCCCGGCCTCCCGGAACCAGGCCTCATCATCGAAAAGTCGACACCCCGTCCGGCGCCCCGGGGCCCAGGCCTGGACGATGGCGGCTTTTCCCGGAGGAGGTCGCGACAAGCCCCTTTAGCGCCCAACGGTTTGGTTTAGGTGGTGCCCGGGCTGGGGCCGGCGCGCCATCGCAGGGGCCCGGAAAACGGTCAAAAACCCAATATTTCGGTTTACCAACCTGTTCCTCCCCACAACGGGCGGGGCCACCTTGGACAAAAGACCGTAGCGAGGGGGGCGGGAAAGAGAAAGTCCACGATCGAACTACCCCTTTTGCCGCAGAACGTGGCCCGGCCCCCGGGGGAGGAGAACTAGGCCGAATCTTCACCCAGTTTCCAATGCCCTGCCCCCCGGGGGTTTGGGCGCAGGGAAAACCCCCAAACCTTTCACCAGGCGTTGAACCCCCAGCACCAAAAACCCGGGGGGGGGCGGAAAGGGATCGACCCAAAGACGGGGCCGCCCAGGGGACCATTGGGTCGTACTCAAAGGTTTCGGTTTTGGGGGGGAAATAAGCGGCCCCGGCCGCTATATCTCCCAACTATCGCCCTACAAAAGCCCCCTCCCCTTGCAACACTGAAGAGGGGGAGTTTCCGGCCCGCCGGGGCCGTGCCACCTAAAGGGGGGGGAAAAAAAACCGTTTTTGTCCAAGTCGGGCTTCCCCGGGAGGGCCCCGGGAAAACCCATGGCATTGGGGTCGGCGATAAACGGCGAAAATTTTATGGACCACTGGTGCCAAACTATTTTTTGGGGCCGAAATCCTGGAAACATCGGCACCGTGGCCTACTTCACCGGAGGATGCGGGGATTTTGGGGGTCCAAACACCCGGGCTTCCATCCCCCTCCCCCAGCGAAACCCTTTGGGGGCTTTTTCCCCGGCACTCTCCGTTTGGATCAGCGGCTCGGGGGCGGAAAGGTCGGCCCTCCCGGCTTCGGTTGCGATAGGGCACCCGGCCTTAAACCCCCAACCCCCCGGGGGGCGGGAGGCTGCCCTCCGCTGCGGGGAAACCAAACAAAAACATCGGAGCGTTGCAGCCACCCGCCTTTTTACCGGGCTGGCCACAGCGGAAGCCCTCGGTCACCACGGGGGGCCTCCGCCGTTTCAAATGCACCCCTACGTGACCCCCCCGACAGGCACCTGAACACCTTGCCGGTCGGGGCCCGCAGGAGCCGTGCCTGGCGCCATCAGGAAACCCCCGACCAGGGGGGCTCCGTGCCCCGGCGACCTTCTGGGCCGCCGCGGGTGGGGCAACTGACAACCCCCTGCCCCCTGTTTTCCCCCGGGGGCCCAAGGGATTGCTCCGGCCTTCACGCTGTCCAGAGGGAGCTTCCCTCTCCGCCACGGCGGGGTTTGAGCTCGTCCGCCCCTGGGCAAGTGTCCAGGGGCCCCTGAGGCCCGGCTTCCCGGGGCCTTTAAAAATGGGGAGGGAAAAACTCGGAAAAATCCCGCTTCATCCCCGTGACTCCCCCCGCTTTAACCGCTAAAGGGGGAAACGGCTTTGGGGGCCCCTTTGGGAAACGCCGGGTAAACCCCGATTAAACCGGGGGTCCCGTCCCTGGTTTTTTTTCACCCGGGCGCCCGGGAAACTCGAGGGCTTTTTTAGGTCCCCCGTTGGCCGGGACTTTCGTCAAGAAACCCCGGCGTACCCCAAGCCCCTCTTCCGGGTGCCCCCCCGACCGCAAAGTAATAACGACGGCCGAGGAGCGGTGGGGGCGGAGGGTTCCTCGGCGCTCCTTTTGCGGCCCGGCCCGGCCCGGGCGGGGGCCCCCCTCGCCTTCTTGGCCGGGTTTTTTGGGGGGGCCTTCCCGCCCCCTTTTTGTTGTCCCCGGCCACCGTCCAGCCGCGGCTCCAACGAGCGCTGTGCGGTGTCAGCCGGGGCCCGAGACTGGGGCTTGGGTTGGGGCCGCCTTCCCCTCCCTTTGCCCTTTCCGGTCTTCTGGGGGCGGGGGGGCTGATGACGGCCCAGCCACCCTAGCTGCTGGCTGGGCTGTTAGGCCCGCCCTGGCAGCGGCCGCCATAGGTTGCTCTTGGCGGAGCCAGAGGTGGGCGACAACGGGCGCTCTCTATTGCAGAGATGCGCCTCATAATTCGCTCCTCCATCTCCGCCACGAGTCGGACTAAGTCCGGCTCCTTAGGGGCGGACAACGCCACAGGTGCCGAAGACGCTGGTGTGGCACCAGCGTGGGCACGAGCCTTGGCGAGATCCGCCTCGAGGCGGGGCTCTCTCCCTAGCGTGGGCCTTGCTCTCGGCCACGAGGAGTCGTCCCGCCTCGATGATGGAGCGCACGACTAGCTACCAACGCCTCCTGTTCGGGACCCCCGGCTACCCCGGACGTCTGGAGGAGGCAATCGGCGAGGCCGATTGCCTCCTCGATCCGGTCGACGGGGTTGCCGGTTTTGCCTCGCAGCTCAACGAGGCCAGCACCCCCACCCCCGCTCCCCACATCAGTGGTCGACATCTCGGACGCGACCCCCTCCTCTCTTCTCCGTCCCAGACCCCCATCTTCGGCTCCTCCCAGCGCCGCGGGCTTTACCGCCACCTTCTTCCGGGCCACCATGGCCGTGGGGAGTCGGCCTCCGCCGCGAGCGCCTCTGCGGCTTGTGCCGACTTTGGGAGCCGAGGCCTCATCGCTCGAGGCCGACTCCAATTGCCTCTTCAGGCCCAGGCGAAGCGAGCGCCTTTTGCGCTTTGGAGTACCCTTCTGGTGCTGCTCTGCAGCTGAGACCATCGGGGTACTCGCTCCGCTCCTCTCCGAGGCAGTGTCGGTGTTCGACACTACCTCCAGGTTTTTCGCGTCCTCCGCGATAACGTCGCCGGATTTACTGCTCGGCGACGGGCAGGTTCGACATTTGGTGCTCCCCCCAGAATACGAGTGGGAGCTGCCGGAGCCGTTTGGCTCCGGGAGGGATTCCCCAGACACTGTGTGTCCGGGACCCTCCTGGGTAGATTTAATAATCTTTGGCCTCATGTCATTGTTGTTTAGTTTAACGTCCTTCGACGGGGACGCCTTCGGCACTGGACTCCCTCCAGCGACTCAGCCCCTTGCCAGGCGTCAGAACGTGGGCTTAGAGCATTTTTATAGAGGTTTACGTCCTCGCGGATCCGAAGATCCACCGGTCCTGTCCATTCAGGATTACGGCTGGGCCGGACGGGGTCTGCACCAGACCGGGTCCGTCCGGCCCAGGGTTTTTTATAGAGGTTGCCTTCCTCGTAGCCCTCGAAGAGCCGTCATTCCTGACTGTTGCCAGTCAGGGTTACGACATGGCCGGACGGTGGTCTGCGTCAGACCCGTGGTCCACCACCTCTGGACAGAGCCAGCGGCAGTGGACCCGTCCGCCCCCAGCCCGCTCTCCCCTATGCCCTCTGCCAAACAGAGGGACATGCGGAAAGCAGCCCTCCGAACAGCCCTTGACGGGCCGTTCCCACCTCGGCCGGAATTGGCCGCAGGCGGCAGCGCCTTTCCCACCTAGGGAGAGAGGCGCTGCCGTCTCCGTTGCCCAGGGTGCACCACAAGGAGGTTCCGGACCACGCACCCCCGTCTGCGGTACCTGGCCCGTTCCGCTCCGCCATCACCTTCACAAGCATAACTTTCTCGCAAAAGGGGACAGCGGAGTTCCATGCACTCTCACTCTGTACCCTAGCGACAATGATGTTACTGAGCCCAGTTTCTCCGGTGCCTTACCCCTCGGATTCGTGCGCCGGGAACCCCAGGTCTCTGACTGTAAGGTCTTTGAGGGGTTGAAGTCCCCGAGCACAAGAATCGGGTGGGGGCGACAGGCATCGACGACGATGGCTAACTGAGCAAGAGATTGCTCGTGCCAGTTATGTCTCGGTTTGCAAATAAGCAGCTATGACCGCTATATCCCCAACCACCGCATGCCGTGCACCAGTGGTCTTGCCGAGCCATCCAAGTCAGTTTCCCAGGCAGTCCCGAGAAACTGATGAAGATATGGCACAGTTACAGCGGCGATGTTGATGGACCACTGTACCATGCTCTGGAGCAGAAGATCGGCCCTAGTTCGTCTGGAGGATGCAGAGATGTGGATCCATTATTGGAGTTCCGTCTCCGCATCCCGCCGCTGACTTTGACGCTCTTCGGCGACACTCTCCGTTTCTGGCGACGGCCTAGGGGCGGAAGGCTGGCGTCCCGATCCAGTGCAGGCCTTACTGCCTAACCGGTGGCCGGCAGGCTTGTACCCCGCTGCCAGCACTGGCCTTACCACCGGCCACAGCGGAAGCAGAGGTCACCTACGGTGACCACCGCCGTACACTTGACCCACCGACAGGCACCGGAAGCACCTTGCCGAGGAGTTGTACCTGCGCTCTCAGGAAGTAGCCCACTAGGAGGCTTCGTCCATCAGCGACCTTTTGGGCCGCCGCGATGGGGCAACTGACAACCGTTGCCCCCTGTCCACTAGGGCCGAAGCGTATTGCTCCGGCCTTCACATTCTCCAGGGAGCACCTCCCAGCCTCCGGCACAGCCCGTGATGCGTACTGCGTAAATGTATTTAATTTAATTGTTAAATAAAAGAAAAGTAAAATAAAGCCTTTAAAAAATTAGGATAATGTTTCGTAATTGTATTTGTTTTGAGTAGATTCTTTAAATTTTGTTTCTTGAAATTCTTCCAATAGTAATAGTATCGTCAACTTAAAATTGTGTATTTTAGTTTAATATTTGTACCCGCCTGGACATTAAATCTATGGCCAACAAAGTTTAAAAACTAACTCCTGTTAGTTTCCTTTTTTTTTTTTAATTATTTCAAATTTAGTAACGTAGGACATAACTATTTGTTTTTTTTTTTTTACTGAAAGGGTATATTCAAACGCCACAACTACGCATATTTCTATCATTTTGTAGTTATACGTCTGTCTTCATGTCAAAACTATTCCATTCAACACTATTCAATATTCCTGGTTATATTGTCTAGTAAAAATATTTTCCAAAGGATATAGGAAGAGGACCTTTATTTCCTTCAAGAGTTAGTAAAACTAAAAAGAAATCTATTTGAATTATTAAAATGAACTTCTAAAAATGTTACACTTCATTTCAATTATTCCATATTCACACAAATGTAAAATAAAAACCTTGACGTACTGAAGTGAAATGAATTTGGAAGTGAAATTTTGGTATTC
The DNA here is from genome assembly GCA_902825455.1 of Arctia plantaginis. Classification (NCBI taxonomy): domain Eukaryota; kingdom Metazoa; phylum Arthropoda; class Insecta; order Lepidoptera; family Erebidae; genus Arctia; species Arctia plantaginis. The sequence continues at coordinate 8,951 of CADEBD010000640.1, forward strand.
AGTTCAGTTGGCAGTAGGGTCTATCATCTCAGGATATAAATGAGTCTTGCTACCATATTTATAATATTCGCCGGCTGTAAGACATTAATTTATGCACAATTTCACATATATTTAGTACCTCAGGTAACAAGCGTTACATATCACTAATAAAAAAGCCCCTTGGCTTAACCGCGCGCTGGTCCTGTAATCTACTGTTATGAATTACACGTCCATCCCAACAGGACTTAATACCGCCTGAACCCGTGGTTATGAATAGTAAGTTATAATATTTGATTAAACAAAGAGGAATTCTGGTTAACGTTTTCTAGCTAAGCGCTCTACACACATTGAAGAGACAAATCGATAACCATATCTGTCGCATACCTTGTAAATCGTATTTTCAAGCAACAATATCATATATTTACCATATTACACCGTTTTACTGAAGCAACCTGACTTTTAATTTAACTAATGAATGGGTTATATTTTTTTTTTAGAGTTAGCAAAAGCAGTCCAAATTATAAGTAAGAAAGATATGGTATAGTATATAAACATAAACTAATGAGAATTAGTGTATTTCATATGTAAATATTTTAAATAGAAGTCATACAATTCGTTGCGGCGAGTTATTGAAATCCTGGTATTTTCATTGAAAGGCAAACTTGAGACCACAAAGTCATTTCGAATTAGCTTTAATTTTATTTGTTATCTTTACCTGGCAACACCACCATTCATTATACAACAACCCTCTTGAACAAGGTTACGTGAATTATAGATTATAAGGGATGAATATATTATCAACCAATGAAAAATGTACTGAATATATTTGCACGTTGAATGGGATAACTCATTCATTATTCTATTAAACTATCTATTTTATGCTACTGATGATTTTATGATTATTGAAATCAAGTCCACTCGTTCGTAAATGGTTGTCGACACATTATTTCTGCGGGGAACGAAAACTTTCTAGTGTCATGCCCCCGTACCTCGACACCCACATAAAACCGTGGCTATTGCGCCTGATCTTTGTCATCGACCAGAATGGTGGTAATAATGTACTCCAGGTCGAAATCTGGAATTCCAGTCTACCTCCTCTCTAATTATTTTATCATGACTTTGATACTGGCTGTATATTTTACAAATACTGTAGTCATATATTTTTTATTTGAATCTAACGAGTACAAAAGAACCCTTAAGCTATCTCTAATAGATCAAACAGTTTCAACTTTATTTGCACGGAATTTAGGATTGGTGATAAAACTTACAGCCTAAAGGCTAAACAAATATTTCACGAAATTGTATTATTGATATCTATTTTTACCTATGTAATTAGAAATCCAATTACCCGCGAGTGTTTACAATTCAATAATAATGAATTTTACTAAGACAGATTCTTGGGAGGGGTTATTAAAATTACAATTAAAATAGCAACAACAACAATAAGAAAACGTCGCTATTGATCCTCGTCTTACGGTGGAAGTCATAAAGTGTAAGTTCTATTTACAATACTCGATGAACTAACGCGGCTTACTGATCGAAATCTGCAATTCATCTGCTTTAATACACCTTACATTTTAGGCTACCATTGCTACCAGTTTGTTTCGTTACTTATATCTTCACTGTACAATCTAAATAAACACTGATTTATCTACAAATTAGGATTTACACAAAATAACATGTGGTGACGGATTAAGAATACAAACTGTCACCACCCCAATTCATCCCGTGGGTGTCGTAAGAGCCGACTAAGGGAGCAAACTAAGCAGGACAACAGCACTGCAAAGAGAAGGAAAACTTGACACAAACCCTATACCAACCCGTCTGGCCAGCGTGGTATAGTAGGCCAAAACCTCCTTTCTAAGGAGAGGCTTATGTCCAGCAGTGGACTATTAAAGGCTGTTGATGAAGCTTTCACGAAAATCCATTTTCATATAACACTAGCTGTACCCTCTTGCCACAGCCAAGCGTTGTGGCATATTGTGATGATGAGAAATGATGAATAAAACTGATGCGAAAAATAGATAAAAAACGGTTTATATAGCGTGTCAAAATTTAAGCTAAATCTGTGAAGAACTTTTCGTACACAAATTAACAACAAATATATATATATATTTAGACAACGCATTCATCCAGTATTACAGGACCTGGTCTAATATACTTTATAAGCGTTTTTAAATATTAATCATAATTCTGTTGTAAAATAAATCTTTTCAAATAATTTTCAGTTCATTATTTAAATTTCCTTTACCGCTCCCCCGGGATGGTTGCGGAAACGTAAGTAACAATGACTAAACATCCTAAATATAACAATAATTGAGTTTTAAAGTTTGCCAAATGATATTGTGGCATTGTAATATAGGTACATAACAGTTATAAGTCTATTCAAATGAGAATGAGATTATCTCTAATCTATGTAATAATAATAAATGTCTTTTTTTTTCTTTTCTTTATAAAGACAACTCACTGCACTAGGAATATTTTATCCTATAAACATTTCAAAAAAACAGTTTAAAATTAAAATATCGTGATTAACAAACATAAAGAATAAGATTTGTGTTTGTCATTACTAAAGATTGAAAATATATAGTCGACTGACTTGAACAAAACTTTTTTTATGAACTGTTTTACTTTCGACATATTTGTAAGTTTTTGTTAACACTGCAGTTGAAGCGTTTGAAGCGAAGAAATTAAACGGGCTAAACTACCATATTATGTATATAAATCACAGTTTAAACAAGCAATTATTTTAGTTCAAGAAAGGAGGTCTTATGAGGAGTGCGAAACAGAGATTAAGGAGAATTCTTCAATACTTTCGACAACACCACAACAAACTACAAGTACCTACTCATAAACTTTGTTCAAACTTGATTGGATAGTTGGATTCTCCACAATCATTTCTGAGATATCACTTCTACTACTAATAATACTTACATGATTTTTTCCATCACCCAATCTTCGAAGTGAAAGAAGCGCGATTGTTTGAGTTGAGGTAAGTATCTTGTTTAGTGCCATATCTTATGGAAAAAATCATAAACTTGAAGTGTTTGATAGATTTCATCGATAGAATTGCTCTGTAAAAAATATTATTGTCAAATACAGTGACACATTGGCACAAAACATTGGCTTATTTGCATGTACTTGTAAATATTGGTAGTTGGCATTGCTATGACCTGATCTCGTGGGTGATCAGGATAGTTTATATCATTTTAACTAGTTTAAAATGCTATAAGTAGTTCGTTAAGTGTTCACGAAAAAGGGTTCAATCACCGAGTGACGTCATCGGATCTACATGTCCATTTTATGGAGCGCAAACTGTCAAATTTAAACCATAGTATTTCGGCAATAAATGTCACTTTAAATATAATTATAGTCTAGACTTTTGAAATATCACACGAAGGTACTTATAGTAGGGGAGCCATGATGCTAAATGGGGATTTACTTACCGTCATGAGAACCTATTACATTTTGAAAGATTAGTTAATAGGAATGTATAAAGTTATTTAATGATTCCACTTTCAGCGGTCTGAAAAGTTTCTACAGGTTTTCAAAAATGTAAGGGGAGGAAATCGAAAAAAAATATTCGGGTGCATCAGATATTTTGGGGATATGTAATTAGATTTTTTTTTTTAATGTTATGCAAAATACTCTATATTGAAAGGACTGACGATTTTAAAGTGCTTCTGTCACTTTAAAATCGTGGGTAGCGAATTATCGAAAATGCAAAATGCAAATTTGAAAAATCGCCATTTCCAAATACCCGACGGTTATATACAGACGGTTCAGCTATGTTATTCATGTCATAGTAGCCTAAAAATCTGAGAATAATTTTGCAGGATATTTTTAAAGGTTGTTTGTTGTTAGGTTTTGAAATATTTTGATTTTTAGTTTTTTTTAATGGTGACAAAAAAAGGCACGAAAAGTATGTAGACATTTAAAGAAGATTTCTTCCATTGTTTGCTTAAAAATAAAAAAGATATGTCAAGGTCATGTGTTTTTTTAAACTTTGTGTCCTACTAACTACATGTAATTGATTCAAGTTACCTTAATCTTAGACGCTCCAGTATTTTTGGGCATAAACTTTTTTTTTAACTAATCTCATGGATTGCCCTAGTCGATCCCACTATATGTACGGTTCATGTATGTGGAGGTACTCAACTAGGTGTAAGGTATTCCTTCTTTGTAAATCTGACACGCTCGAGTAAATCCCGAAATCCCTTCTAGAGTTCCCCTACTATTACCTCTTTGACAGTCTTACACCGTCAGAAATTCTCCATCAGGATGGGCTAAGGCAAAACATATTTGATAAGAAAATATTAGGAAGCTAAAAGGTTATGAGGGACCTATAACAAGTTAAACGCGTTACCCCTAAACCCATTTATCTAAATTATCTATCTAAATCTACTGATATAAGTATGAAAATGTTATGGAGTGTTCAAATCTTCAAATTACATCGAAGAAAAATAAATGACAATGACCCAAAAACGAATAAAGGAGAAACGTTCAGAGTGTCGCAGAAGAAAGGAAAACGAGGAAAATCTGTTCTATGTTAAATAAATTTTAAACAAGCAGTGTACGTGCTGTGTATGTTTTTTGTTTTGTAACTTTGTAAGGTATTTGCATCTGTTGCCTACACTTATGATACATGAATAAATCGTTCTACATGGGTGTTGTTTGGTTAAATTGAGTATTGTAATTTTTTTTATATCTACTATCCTTCGATGATTTGTCGATCGATTTGTTGGCAGTCAACGAAACGGTGCCTATTAGTAAATAAACTGTGGAAGAGACTATATGTAAAATATCGCAGGTCTATGTGCCAAAGAAATAAAATCTTTTGAGGACTAACATTTTAAAAGTCTTACTCACTTTTCTAATAGAGGTTATTTTTAAGTACTTAAATCTCCTCATTGTAACATATAGAGTTGGGTACTACAAAGTGAAAGTAAATGGGAAGATATACATAAGTTTAATAATTACTCACATATGGTATCTTTAGTCCAAATCTGATGACTGATAGACTTAGACAAGGAACACAAGGGGTGTAATCCACAGACAAGTTCTGCATTGACATCTTAGGAACACATTCTTACATACTAAAACTACTACTAGTAATTTTTTATCGAATGTAAACGTAACAGGTAAAATATTGCCTAAACTTATCAATCAATGGTTCTATGCCAAGTAAGTTTCAGCATAAAGGCAATAGCTAAAACAAAAATTGAATTTTGCTAGAGAAGGGAATAAAAAAGTGATTCGGGGAATACAAATAAAAAACATTACAATTGTTAATTAGATGGTAGACCGACACTTAAATAATAAAACAAAATAAATAATAAAAAAACTGCAAGGGTGATTCTTTCTAAACAACTTTTTATGAGGAGAACTTTTAAAGGCTAAAATTTAAAAAAAAGTAAAACACTTTATTTCTATTTTGACCGGACAAAAAACAATAATAGGGTAGATGACATGATGATGTCAAGACAAATCAGTACCCCTTTAATACGTCAAAACGTTAGACGCGGTATTTTTTGTATGAAATACTATTTCGTGACGTCACTATTACTAGCTAGCTATTGTCAAATCACGTATATTTGATGGTGATATCAAGATATCGAGTCAATAAAAACATTAAATTAATAATGGAGGACAATTGAGGCTTTACTTTAAGATACATTTAATAATGCAGGCGAAATAATATACTTTAAACCTAGGATTCTACCCTATTGTCGGCCATATATACCTAATAAAATCACCATTCATTGTAACAAGATCAGGATTCAGGGTCCTTAAATGATTAAAACTTATATTTTGTTTGATATTTTCATCCTAGTTTGGGATCAGACGGCCTTGTGTAAGATGTCTGCAGTTATTACTTTTCTTTTGTAGAATTAGGTTCAATAGATAAGGAACGGAAGCTGATCCGTTTGTGCAATTTTCGTTGCTGAATTACCAAAAACTAACTATGTGATACTGTATAATTAATAAGCTATCGATGAGTTTATTTTTTATATAAATTCCTTCAAAAAAAAACTACCGATTTCAATGCGTCTAAACAGTAATGAACGAACTTGCTTTGATATTCATCCATTTCTTTAATAAAGTTCAAACTGTGTTATACTTCATTTCCAAATTTTTTTTTCTCGCAATTTTACATGTATAAAGTCTACCCTTTGAAGTAGATAAAAATTTAGACGATAGTTCTATTTTATAGATCTGGGTTCTATGTAAAGTAACAACAGTCACAAATTGAATAAACATGTCAAGAGTGTGACGACATGATAGCAATATTTGCGCAAACACCAGCCTGTCAACATAGCCAGTATTTTTATGGATACTATCGCTACAAACTTATATTTGTACATGTTGGCACACTGCTGTGATGTTCCACCTCAGTAAAACTTGACTACTTTTAATTTATTTATACTTCCTGCAAATACATTGCATAAGGCGGACTTAAGTCCTCGAAGATACGACGGAGCACCATTTAAGTGCATCATCGGAAATCATGAAATGGGAAAGCATTGTTAGTAGCATATCGCGATTCACGGTATTGAAGGAATTTGAGAAATCAGAGACAGTTATCTTGCCATCTTCCAAAATATTATAATCTTAAGAAAACTCTTAAAGCCTCTAGCAGAAATATTAGGTACATTGGATAATCAATCAGTGAAAGCTATAAAAAAGTTCGCACGCCGATTTTAAGAAAATCAGTTCTTTTTTAAATACACAGTGATAAAGAATTCATTTATGAAGAACTGATATGCTAATAAGAACTATTTAACAGAAAGATCTTAAATGGGCACAGAACAATAGAAAGTTAATAAGAAAAAAAAACACCTCCTACAAACGTAATTGTTAGCTTTTTACTTTACACAGTACTACAAACACTAACCTAAGTGTGTTATACTGGATACCTATCCAGTATTACACATAATTATAAAACACTAGTAAATTAAATGAGTTTTCAATCAGAAAAATTTCATCTGTACTTCATTCAGACTACGTTTTGGGCCAACGCCAACACATTTATACTAAACTTCGTAATAAAAACAATAAGATTCTTATTTCTCTGTGATATCAATATCAGTAGCCTCAACAAAATACCCTGTGTTCTTATAATTTTGCTTGAAAGAGCCTTGTAAAGAAATATTGTGCATTTTCTATGTTTTAGCGTAGAACAAATAGGTACCTTTCTAGGGTACACCTGGTTCCCCGGCTACTGGTACCCGAGACGGCGTGCGGTTTTTAGTAGGTTCGAGTCTGACATACCTAAGCACCCCCAAAAAAAAGGGTAGAACAAATAGACGATTGATACGTATAATATTTTACAATGTTACCAAAAACCACGTTATATTGTTCTACTTAACATTTGTTGAAGATAATTAGATTGCCATTAATAAATAATAAACTGCGCAATAGACTAGTTAAATATCTATGTTTCGGTATGTTGATACTTGGGAAGTATGCCAAACAAATTAGAGATGAACTCAAATTAAAATTTCATCAGAATTTTTTATACAATCCATAAATGAATTTATATTTGTTAGGGGTGAGGCTTTCCTTTCTAGGGTATACTTGGTTCACCGGCGACTGGTACCTAGAGACTGTGCGGCTTTTGGTCGTTTCGAGTCCGACATATCCACCCTACTGGTGATGGTATCCGAGGGGAGATCCGCACAGGAAAAAAGGGTTTAAACCACAGTGATTATTTTATTTTTTCTATACTATTCATTATAATATTCATTATTTCATTATCAAGTTTCATTTAGGAAATTTGTAACAAATCATATAAATATATGCATTATTAATGTCTTGTAAAGAAAAACAAACGTATTTGGATTGTATTATAATTATAATAATCCTTGTTCGTAAGCGATATTCGTAATTAAACGATTTCGTTATATTAAAATTATTTTTGTATGTTAAGTCATTTAATACATTTCACATTCGCAATATAGCTAAAAGCAATGACATAAGTATTTCCCTAGAAATATAATTATATATCCTAAGATACCGTTTTATGCATGTGGTACATAACTATTTCACTTGAATTATAATTAGATACAGAATCTAGTGATATGCTTAATGTAAATTACCTTTACCTACACAGGTGTCTTTTTGCATAGATATTGCCGGTTTTGTAAATTCTACCACGGTCGTTTATCAGCCTCCTCTCAGTTTGAGTTAAGTCAAGCTTTTAAAAGCCTTCGAATTCAAATTTAGAAATTACAATTTACGTGTTTTTACAATTCAATTAGCATTTGTTTATGCTTAATTACACTACTGATTTTGCTTTTCCAAATATAATGAGTAGTAGCCGGGACAAAATGCGGTTTTAAAATCGCTCATAATACAAGTAATTTGTGATACAATCTCCTTTCATTGACAGTATAATAAAAAATGCTTAACGAAAAAAAACAGTTTAATGTACAAGCGTTGCGTCAGTAAATTACCTTTGTTTAAAAATTTACACCGTCTTTGGATTACGTCCTGGGATTAGATGGTCGGCGTACATAAATAACGCTCAAACGAAATTTTTGGTTTTATATCATCCAAATTACAGTTTAGCTATTATTGTAACAAAATTCCTTTATTGAAATTCTTCAATTTATTTTACTAGAAAGTGTTATGCCGCTGTGTAAGGGCCCTTTATTTTGTGGATTATTGTCCACATTCAAAATAACCGTCTTTGCATATTAAATTTAAAGAAAAGGAACTGTAGGACAAAGAAATTGATTGTGATGCAAACATAATTGGTGTTGGAACTCTTAGTCTGAGACGGCAAAGAAAAGAAAATCTCATTACAAAGATGTCGGACGGGCGCACCGTCTGATAAAGATCATATTTCGACCTAATAGAGTTATTTAATTATTTAGAATTGCAATCTGTGAAAATGCTTTTGCAAACTACCTTAACAGTAGAAAGACAGATTCAAAACTTGAATGGAGCCGAGAATAGGAGTTTTTTTTTAATAATTAAGTTTACTTATCAAAATAATTTGGTAACTTTTTTTAGGCCCCTTCACCCCGTCGATCCTTGGCAATATTTTTTTATATAGACGGAACAAGAGGACGGAACGGGGGGAATACAGGCGATAAACCGGGGCGTGCGCCCAGCGCTGGGGGGAATGGTGGTATCTCTCAAACCCCCAAAAAAATACATATATATATAACGTGAAAATGCCTCTTATCGATCATAAGTTATACAAGCAGACAATTTTATGTTTTTGTTGTTGATTTCTACATTGTATAATTTATTATGTTGGTTAAAAAACGTACAGGATAACATTAAACAAAAGGTGGTAAATCACTTTCTATGTACATTAGATTTTGCACAAATTAAAAAAAAATTATCCTTTTTAAGTCTTCTAGGCGTTAAAAAAACCTTAAAGGGAGGGTCGTGTTAGTGTAGCTAACGAAAAGGGGAGCTTTAAAAAAATGGAATCGTGGACGCCATTAAACAGTAGGGTTTCGCTTTGAAAAACCGAAAGGCCCTAGGCCCCCATAATTTTAAAAAAAAGTACCCGGTTTTAGGAAAATCTGCCTTCCAACAGCCTATACCCCTCAGAAAATAAGGGCGAATTAAAATTAAGTTTGGAACGATTTTTTTAAGTCAGCCAAAAAAAAGTTAGGGATCGTAAAAAAGAAAATGGGCGTCAATGGATAGGTTGAATTAGAGGGAGCAGTTCGGAAACATTAGCCAACACAAAAGATAAACTTTATAAGATGGGCCACATGTAATTTATAGACGAATAGAAGTAGTTGTGCTTAAATTGTCAGCAATTTGGTCATGTACAAAAGTTTTGCCCATTAAAACCCCTACTGTGTAATTGCGCCGCCCCCACGAAACGCGGCTTGTCCCGTAAAGACACACCCGATTTTAAGCCCAGTGCGCACAGGTAAGCGGTTTTAAAAAACCATTGACATCGATGCGCTCATACGACTGTGCCCATACAAATTAAAAAAGGAAAAAAGCTAATATTAAATACCAATTACTGAAAATTTAACTTAGTTTAAAAAAAAAAAAAAAAAGTTTAAAGAGAACTTACTAAGTAATGAATAATATTTTCCCATAGGCCCGTTTTTAATCTTCTAAAAATAAAATACTACATCAGAATTAGGGCCCTTTAATTTTAGAACAAAAGTTTGAAAATTTTCCTTTACAAGAACAATATCAGAGCGCTCACTTGGCGTAATGTAGTAAGCTTGACTGCCGTTCGCAGGCTGGGATTATGTTTCAAGTTTAATTTTTCGGTTACATCTTTTGGGAATCTTATGGGCGTCACACTGCGCCGTTTCTGAGATCTCATCCTTACCCGTAAGGTTTTTTTACGTTTTTTTTTAAGTTTTTTTTAGGCTTTTCTTTTATTTTCAATATTTTAAACATTTCCCCCTTTTTTGGGGGGTTTTCATTTT
>CADEBD010000641.1:0-28430 GCA_902825455.1 Arctia plantaginis
TTGGGGGGGAAAGGGGGGGGCAAAATAGTACGTCTGGGCCCCCGGGGTTCAAATGACCAAAAAAAGGGGGGTCCGGGTTACGGGAGGGGTTGGGATTTAGAGGGGGTGGGGAAAGGGGGGGGGAAGGGTACAAGCCCGGCCAGTCAGCTGGCTCCCCGAACTGACCCAACAAGCCCAAAAATCGGGGATCCAGGGGCCCCGGGGGAGAAGTTAGAGAGAGGGGGGAGTGAGGTAGGGGGGGGGGCAGGGAGTGGCGGGGATTTGCCCGGTCCTCAAATATACTTATTTAATTTAGCCTACTTAAATTTTAAAGTTACGGGAAAAAAAGTGTTACTCTTTTATTTCCCCGTCGGGAACGAACCCCTTACAGACAAAAGCCTACAATTAAAATATTTAAATTTTATTTTAAAATTAGAGTAAGCTACTTCGTTTGTTTTGCTAGTGAGGTGGAGAAGAGTACCCCAAGAAAAAAGGGCATCTCCGGAACGGCTCACTGGAGTCGCCCCATTTGGTGGAAACGGGAGGTACCGTTTCGGGGAAAAACCTCTAAAACCCTAAAACTGTAAATTTGGGGCCCAAGGGGGCCCAAAAGTTACCCTTTTAGTGATTTGGTCGTTTCTGTCACGTAATTCGAAACCCAGAATTGACCCCCCCCAAAAATTTTGGTGGGCTGTTTTTTTTTCCCCGGTCCGAAAGTGTAGACGGGCCTAAAAATGCGCCCCCAATCACACCTCCCTAGGTCCCCCTTTCCGGATTTATTGGCCCCCAAATTTTTTTTTTTTTACTTCGGTGTATTTTTAAGAAAAAATGTTTGTATACCTTTTCAGTTCCCCTAATTTTTTAGTTTTTAGTCCGATTTTAACGGGGGGGTGTCGAAAGTTGCAAAATTCTTCCCATTTTGCACACCACTATTGTTTGAGCGGGGGTGGTTTTCACCCCCAAAAAACACTTCGACTAAAAGTATAAAAAAAGCGCTGTTTGTTTCAAAAAGTATTCTATATAGTCCTCAACCATTTTCTTTTTTTTGTTTTTGTAAACGGTTCCCGGTCGGTAGGGGTCCCCCCACACCGTGTTACCGCGGGTTATCCACGGGGGCCGGGATCAGGGACCCTGGGGCCACGCGGGGTTTGGAAAAAAAACCCCCTATTTCCCCGGTATTCGTCCGGAATGTTGAAGGGGGCTCAAAAAAAAGGGGCCCCCCCCCGGCCCCCACCCCCTTTACAGGATAAAAAACAGGGGTTGTCTCCCCCTTTTCTGGGGCGGGTCATACGGCGGGTCCGAGCAAAGGGGAAAGCCGTAGGGAGGAGGAATCGCAGATTCCTTCTTAGGATTGGGAGCCGACGGAGGGAATCCCCCCGGGGTCCCCTGTCTTAAAAAGAGGGCAAGAGGGCGGTGGACATTATTAAAAAGGTGGCCCCCAAGGCCCTGAACCTTAAGGGCTCCTTTGTGGGGCCTTTAAAACTCCCCTCCGCTGGTCGGAGGTCGTGGAGGGCCTGACAGGCGGGAGTCTCGTGCGGCCGCCAACAGAGGTGACGGAGGGGTGAACGAGTCCAACAACCCCCCCGAGGGGGGCCCCCCCAGTCCCAGCCCCCCCTACCCCCAACGAAGGGGGGTACCCACGCCCCAAAGCGTCAAATTCTTTACGAGTTGGGCGATGCTGGACGGTCGTCTGGCCGGCCCGGGGGCGAGACTGCCCCCCGCGCCGGTCGTGCGCCCCCCGCTCGCGTCGTGGGAGCGGCCAAGCCCCTGCTCCGACTGCGCCCCCGAGTGGGGGCGCGTGCCTACGGGCGGGGGCGTCGGCCCCGACTCCAGGGCTCCCCAGGGGCAAGGGGAAAGGGGCCAAGGCACCGGGCCCAGGCGCCAGTCAAGGCCCCGGCCCCGGCACCGGCCAAAGGGCCGGCCCGGGGTGCCGGACAAGACGAGGCCTAAAGGCCCCAAAGAGGGGGCGGAGTGGCTTTCCCTCCGTCCCCGCTCCGACATCCGCCGGCCCCTCCGCCCCTGCCCCCTCCAACGGGGGTTTGGGGCAGGAGGCGAGGGCTCAAAGAAGCCCGAAGGGGCTGAAGGGTGCTCAGAAAGCACCCCCAAAGCCCACCCTTTCCCTCGGTGGCAAACGGCCTCAAAAAAGGGGGCCGCGGAAGCGCAGCCCCCCAAAAAACCCGGCTGTAGTAGTGACGCTGTGCCGGAGGGGGCCCAGGGGGCGGGCTCAGATGCGGCCCTCTTCAAGGGGGCCCGGCCCGGTCTCGCCATGAGTTCGGGGGGGGGGATGGGCTGCGCCCCCCCCCCCAGAGGGAGCTGGGTTTTCGAGTTCCTGGGGCGGAAGGCGCGGCGACCCGACAAATTCGCCGAGAAGTTGGGGGGAAATTTTTCGCCGCCACGGACGGTGTTAAGATCGCCAGCCCACCAAATGCGCGGAATGCGCACTGGGGCCCTGGACGACTCCATCACGTCGGAGGATGTCCGCGATGGTCAGGGGAAAAGACGGGTGCACCGCGGACCCATCAGATTTGGCACCGTAAACCATGGCAAGTGGTCGATGGTGTTGCCGTAGTCGGGGGAGCCCTTTTTTGCCCCTCCCGTCCAAAGGAGGGTTGCCCGGGGACGGCCCGTGGCAGTCGTCGGCCCCAGGGCCGGCTCATTCCCCGCCCTGTCGCAAAGAACAAGGGACTGGTAGTTGCGCGTTTGGGGGGGGAATCACCATTTATGGTGTATATTTTTTTTCCCCCAAACCCGGAGCTTGAACGACTTGAGGTTTCCCTTTAAACAATTTGGAGGCCCGATGCGGCGACTAGTGCGGGGCACGTCCTGTGCTGGGGGACTTAACGCAAAGTCCATTGCGGGGGGTTTCCCCTGGAGGCGCCGGGGGGAAAAGCCGTCGGGGAGTGGGGGGCCGGGGGGCCTCTGTTTGCTGAACGGGGGGCTCCACCACCGTGCGTGGGACAGCAGGGGGGGTCGATAGGGGGCCCTTTTTCGTTCGTCCCCCTGCGGCGCCGCACGAGTAAGGAAACTGGTGTGTCCGGAAAGATGGAGCCCCGCCTGGGATATTTGAATCCCGATCGAGCCCCCGGTCCAGGACCCCAGTAGGGGTCACGCGGGCGGCGCCCTTCCCGCTTCCCGCGGGGGGCTATCCCCAAGTCGACAGGGACCTACTAGAGGGGAGGCGATTTTATTTTGGCGTCTCCGCAGGCCCCGCCGAGGAGGTCGACATGGGGCTGGTCGTTTCTCCCAATGGATACGCAGATTTGCAGCGGCCATGCCCCCCGGTGGTTGTCGCCTAAAGGGAAGGAGGTCTATGGTGGCCCCCCAGGAGTTGGCGGACCTCCTGGGGCCTGTGTACGGCCCGGGGGTCCCTCCCCCCCGTGTCGGCGACGTCACCGCGGGGTCGGGGGGAGGGGGTGGACCGGCTTCAGGGGGTCCCCGGGAAACTCGGAAAACTTGGGGCTGGCCATCCCCGCCCCAAGGATGCTGTAGAGAGGAGTGTGGAGAGTCTCGAGCGTGACCCTGGGGTCCCTTATCGTGCGGTGCGTCAAAAGCCCGCACGTCGGGTCCCCCCCTACGGAGACTCTCCACCAGTTCCGCAGGAAGTGGCGGGGGCCCATTCCCGAGGGGGCGGACACCAGCCCCGTCGTGGTGATCAGCCGAAGAGACGGGGCAGCGGGGGTTATGTTCCGCCCGTAGGGAATCGGGTTGGGGGCGGCGTTCAAACGGATTCATCCAAGAACACCGCCCCGGGCCGGAGGGGTTCCCCCCCGAGTGATGGCCCGAGCCCTCGACTACATGTGGGACCACCTAGGGGGGGTTTGGACGCTAGCCTGGCGTCCGGACGCTTCCCTGAGCGCGGAAATGCGGGAAGCGGGTCCTGCTGCAGAAGCCGGACGGCCTGCAATGGTCGCGGCCTATAGGCCTTCGTTTGCTGACGAGGCGGGTAAACTTTTTGAAGGGGGCTCTCTGCCCCATCGTCCGGACCTTTTCGAGGTTTGGGCCCCCATTTTCGGACGCCCAAATTTGGTTTGAGAGGGGCGTTTTTGACGATCGAGCCGTGTGGCCTTAGGGCCCTGAAACCGGGGGGCCGTGAGCTGCGGCGGAGTGGTGTGGCGGTTTTTCCTGGACATCGCCAACGCCTTCAAAAGTCTGCCATTCAGCTGCATCAAGGGAAACGCTCCGCTACCCCGGAGTGCCGGGGTACCTGAGCGGCTGGGCAGACTATCTTTAGGAGCGAACCGCATGTACGAGGACCCAGATGGGTCTTGAGGCGCAGGGCCATGTCGTGCGGTTTCCGAGGGGGGTTTTCCAGGACCCCTTTCCGTGGAACATGGGTACGACGGGCCCCGGGGCGTCTCCCCCCCGGGCGGGTGTAACTGCTACGCGGATGACACTTTGTCAGGCCGGGGGGCTAACTTTCCCGGAGGCGGCGCGCCTGGCCGCCACGGGAGTTTCCCAGGTGGTCGGGGCATTGAGGCGTTTGGGTTGCGGGTGGCCCCCGGATAAAACGGGGCCCCCTTTTTTCATGGGCCCCGTCGTGGTCCCCCCGCCGGCGCCTCAAACGAGGTCGGCTCGGTCCTCGTACCGGTCCGGGCCCCGATTTAGGTACCTGGGTCTGGCCAGGACGGTGGTGGCTCTTTGAGGCATTCCGACACTTGGTCGAAGCTGGTGGACACTGCCTCCCCCCTAGGGGACTTTTGCCCAAATTTTTTCGGGGGGCCCGTGTTCCCACGAGGCGGGTGTACGCGGGGGTTGTCCCGGGCCATGGGCTTTTTGGTACCGTGTGGGTGGGGGCCCTGAAAACCCCCCCCGAATAGGGCGGCCCGGGGCCCCCCGAGGATATGGGGCAGAGCCATACGCGGATACCCCACGGTGTCCCCCAGGCGGCCCGTGCCCCTTTGGCCCGGGAAAACCCCCCCGGGGGTTTGGGGCGGGAAAGGGTCGCCGAAGTTTATCGGCGGTGGGGTGAATTCCGGGCGGAGAGCGGATTTCGCCCCCCCGCTCGAAACGTGCGCGAGTGGCGCGAACCGCTCGCCGAGCCACCCCTGGTGAGATGGTCGTTCCGGGGAGATCCCGGCCCGGTTTTCCCCCCGTGGAGGTCTCCAGCCCGGGCATCCCGAGTGGGCGGGGGCGGCAGCCGGGCCCTTTTCCCTTTCCCGGGTGAGCAGGTGCTTTCCGGACGGTTGCTTTTGGAAAAAACCGACTCGGTCGCAGGGGGGAATCGGTCCCGCCTGCCCACTGCGACTCGTGAGGATTCGGCCCCCGCACACGCTGGCGGTTTTGCCCGCATGGGCGACGCACGCCCGGGGCCCCCCCCTGCAGCATCGGGGGGTCTCTCGCTACCGGCCCCCTAATTTTGCTCCAGGCCGGTAGCGACAGTTGTTTACCCCGGTCGCAACCCTTCTCGAGGAGGTAATCTGCAGAAAGGGGGGGGGCGGAGAAGGCCCGGGAGGACGACCCCCACTCGGAATGATCCCCGCCCGGGGAAGGCGGGGAGGCGCGCTACCTGCGCCTTGCCGCCCGAGTGGGCCGCGGGTGGAGGGGTGGGTTCCCCTCCCCCCGCTTAGTTTTGGCCAGCCGCGAGGGGGGGGGCGTCCGCGTGGCCGGGTCCCTAAAAAGAGAAAAATCAGAAGGGGCCCGAAAAAGGGGGCGGGCCGGCGCTGGGGGGGGTCCGAAGGCGAAACCGGACCCTCCTAATGGAAACGCAAGAGGCACACCGTTGGGGTTTTGTCGGTTTTGAGTCCGACACACCCCCCCGCCGAAAAGAGAGCCCCGGCGGGGTGACGGGCCCAGGGGGGTTCCCCACGTAAAAAAAAAAAAAAAAAAAAAAAAAAGGGTTAGTTTAGGGTTGGTTTTGGTTTTTTTTTTTTTTTTTTTTTTTTATTGCCCGGACCCAGGTCCGGACCGCTGTTCTCCCCAACGTAAAAGGGGGACCTTGGTAGATTAAGATTAATAGTTACCAGTTACGCAACACTTTTTTTTTTTTATTTCAATAAAATCTTTAAGTTTTGGGTACTTTTTTTACAGTACCATAATTTAAAATATTTGGGTTTTTTGTCTTTTTATTTTACTTTTATTTTCTTCATTACTTAATAATTAAATTTTTCTATACGGTAACTTAAACTGTTTTTATCAAAAAATTTCTGTCTTAATAAAGGGATCACATATACAATTAAATGTTTAAAGGCAATTTTTTTTTTTACCATTCTATTTTCTAGGAGCTAATTTTAATATTTTTTTTTCTTTTTTTTTTGTAGATTTTTTTTTATTTATCTTTTATTTTTTTTCTTTTATAATATATTTAAATACGAGGTATAATGTATCATACATACAGGTATACAACCATTTATGTACTCTGTACAACTACATATTACTGCTTAACAGTTTCCTAATACAGTTCTAAATATAAATACTTAACACGAACAATCATTTTATGGCTTTTTATTCAACGTTATACAACTAATACTATACTATATTTTTTAATGCTTTTTTTATATATTTATCAAAATTAAATCAAGCATAGTTTTCTAATACCTATCATATCTTATTTTATACTAAAACTTATTAAACCGCTGAACATTGCCACCTGCACTTTGATTGCCTTCCTTTCCATGAAAGTACGTCCAATTCATTGGGTTCGGCAAATTTGGTCATATGTTGTAGCATTTATAGTTTTTTTGAAATGCCCTTTTATTAGTATTTTCAAATCGAAATTATTGTTAGCCGTAGTTTCTAAAATTTTGATGTTTCTGTTTAATTGTGCCCTATTATGGACAGTGTGGATGAACGTCGATGTGGCTCGGTTCAATGACGTTGGTGTCCTGTGGGACGCCAGCGGCGACCTCACAATAGGCTACCGCCGTCCTCGCTATGCGTCCCCACTTTTCCCGAACAGGAACACTGATCGTTTTAACGCGTTGTGAGCGGTATCATTTAACTTCGCCTTTACACATTTTTTGCACGTCGTGCTTGGGCCACCAGAATTGTTTCGCCACTTTGCTTTAGATTGGGCCTCCGGCATATAGCAAAGTCCATCGGGCCTCTGTGCACATTTGCGCCCGGTCCGCATATGCGAAGGCATTTAGTGCACTGCACCAAAGGTGATTGCTCCTCCACACGGACGCGTTGAAGTCTCTATATCACTTTGCCGACTGACAGTAAGCTCTGGTATAGCGCGGGCGTCACTCTGAGCACCAAGTGCACTCGTGCTGATTTTCGTAGCCTTACGTCTATACAATGACCTCAGCTTTGCTTATGTCAGTCCGCCAGGTCCTCCCAATAAGGCTGTCATTTGCTTGTGTAAGAGGCTGCCCTGAATTCCTCATTGGTGTTTGTATACATACATTCTTAAGTCTTCGCCCATGTCGGTTGCTTCGCAGACGGTGGCTCCATTGTGACGATTGACGCACTGACTCTATTGCTGAAAACTCCGTGACACTGGAGCCGCAAGCGTGGACGCTCTGGAGAGGAGGTGTTTGACCTCCTCGCAGGACATGCTGCCACCTAAGTGGCCGGCAGCCAGCGAGGACGGTCACGGACTGGGCCGATCGCGAGGGTCGCGTGCCCCTTTCCCCGTCCCGTCGGGCTCCGGCACTTCTCTGGGGCGGATTCATACAGGCGGGTCCGAGCGGAAAGAGAGCCGTAGCGGAGAGGAATCGCAGATCTCCTGCTTAGGATTCGGGAGCCACGGAGGGAGATGCCCTCCCAGGCTCCCGTGTCCCTGTAACAGGAGAGGCAAGAAGCGGCGGTGGACATTATTAAAAAGGTGGCCACCAAGTCGTGAACCTTAAGGGTCCTTTGTGAGCCCCTTAAGGACTCCTCCTCCGCTGTGTCGTAGGTCGTGGAGGACCTGAACAGTCGAGATGTCTCGCCTGCAGGGCCGCCAACAGAGCTGACGGAGCGGGTGACGATCTGAGCGCTCCGTTCGGCACCGCTTCCTAAGAGACCTCGGCCCGAGCGGAGGCCCCTTCCCACGTCCATGGCCTGCCCCTGACCAACCACGAGGTGGTACCTGCCGCCCAACTGCGTCAAATTACTTGCCGCAGCTTGGGCGTTGATGCTGGACGGTCGTCTGGCCGGCCTAGAGGCGAGCCTGCCCACTCCAGCGGTCGTGCGCCCCCGCTCGCCGTCGTTGCAGCGGCCTGGGGGCCGCCGGCTACCGACTGCGCTCGCCCGTAGTGGAGGCCGCGTGTCCTACGCGGCGCGGCGTCGCCCCCGACTCCATCGGCTCCCCAGTGGCCGAGGAGGGGCCGAAGGCACCGGCCCGGGCGACCAGCCAGGTGCCGGCCCAGCACCGGCCAAGCGCCCGGCCCAGGCAACCGGCCAAGGCGCCGGCCCAGATAAAGCGGCGAAGAGGGAGCGGAGTGGCTTCACTCCGCTCCCACGCTCCGAAACATCCCTGCCGGGCCCCTCGCACCTGCCCCCTCCTCACGAGGGTTGGCAGGAGGCGAGGGGCTCAAAGAAGTCCCGAAGGCGGGCTAAGAAGGGCTGCTCAGAAAGCGCCCAAGGCCCAGCCTTCGGCCGGACCGGTGGCACGGCCTCAAAAAGAGTCCGCGGAAGCTGCAGCCGCCCAAAACCGCGCTGTATCTTGACGCTGTCCACGCCGAGGCGGGCCAGTGGCGGGCTCATCGTGATGCGGCCCTCTTCCGGGGCCCGGCCCGGTCTCGCCACTGAGTTCGGGGAGGCGGGGATGAGGCTGCGCCGCGCCCCAGACGGGGGCTCGGGTCTTTCGAGTTCCCTTGGGCTGAAGGCGCGGCCGGGGGCGGCCGACAGTTCGCCGAGAAGTTGCGGGGAATTTTCAGCCGCCACGGACGGTGATTAAGATCGCCAGGCCCACCAAAATGCGCGGAACTGCGCATCTCGGGCCTGGACGACTCCATCACGTCGGAGGATGTCCGGCGATGCAGTCATGGAGAAGACTGGGTGCACCGGGGGGGGGGGGGGGGGCGGACACCATCAAGTCGGCACCGTCCGTCCGGGCCCCGGGAGGCCTCGGTTGCGGTGGTGGGTGCGCTGTCCCGTGGGCGTCGGCCAAGCACTGGGGCGACGCCGAAGCATTCTCGTCGCTTCGTAAATGCCAGAATCACGTTTTCTGGCCGCGAGGCCGATGAGGTGCTTCAGAGTGCTAGCCGCGGGACACACTCGCACCAGTGCGAGGCTGTTTTGACTGCAGCGGATTATGCTTCCGCTGCTCAACCACCGGGCACGAGGCGGCAGAGTGCTCTGCCGCCCCCCACTGCCCCGTGTGTGAGGCGGGCAAAAAGCCCGCCATATCACCATATGGGCAGGGGGGCTAGCAGCCTCCCCCGGCTCTTCTCGGCACCGCCGGGGTCTAGCCTGCCGAACCAGGCTTTAACCCGACTTCAATATTGCTCCGACGTCGGACGCCCATGGAGGAGTTGTAAGACGATCCAGTAATGGATTCAAGTCTCCAACCTCCTGGCAGACGAATCTGAACCACTGTGCGGCGGCGCAGGAGTCTCTTCCTGCAAACCATGGCACAGTGGTCGATAGTTTTGCCGTGTCGCGGACCCTATTTTGTCCCTCCCCGTCCAAACTGGCTGGTGACCGGGACGGCTCCGTGGGCAGTCGTCGGCTCCACGGCGGCTCATTCCCCGCCCTTGTCGCTAAGAGACAAGGGTACTGGATAGTTTGCCGCCGATTGGGGGGGAATCACCATTTATTGGTGTATATTTCTCCCCCAACCGGAGCTTGAACGACTTCGAGGTCTTCCTTAACACTTGGAGGCCTCGATGCGGCGACTAGTGTCTGGGCACGTCCTCGTGCTGGGGGACTTCAAACGCAAAGTCCATTGCGTGGGGTTCCCCTGCGACGGACGCCAGGGGCGAAGCCGTCGAGGAGTGGGGCGGCGTCGGTGGGCCTCTGTTTGCTGAACAGGGGCTCCACCAACACGTGCGTGCGACAGCAGGGGGGGTCGATAGTGGACCTTTCGTTCGCTACCCCTGCAGTCGCCGCACGAGTAAGGAACTGGTGTGTCCTGGAAGAGGTCGAGACGCTCTCGGATCATTTGTACATCCGATTCGAGCTCTCCCGGTCCCAGGACCCCAGTAGGGTCACGCGGCGCGGCGCCCTTCCCGCTTCCCGCGGTGGGCTATCGCCAAGCTCGACAGGGACCTACTAGAGGAGGCGGGCCATTATTTACTCTTGGCTGTCTCCGCAGGCCCCGACCGAGGAGGTCGACATGGGGGCTGGTCGCTTCTGCAATGCGATTACGCAGATTTGCGATGCGGCCCATGCCCCGCGTTCGTGGTTGTCGGCCTCCAAGGAAGGAGGTCTACTGGTGGTCCCAGGAGTTGGCCGGACCTCCGTGCGGCCTGTGTACGTGCCCGGAGGTCACCTCACCCGTAGTCGGCGACGTCACCCGCGGGGTCGGTGAGGAGGTGGACCGGCTTCATGAGGAGTACCGAGAAGCCCGGAAAACTCTGAGGCTGGCCATCTGCCGCGCCAAGGATGCGTGTAGAGAGGAGATGCTGGAGAGTCCTCGAGCGTGACCCCCGGGGTCGCCCTTATCGTGCGGTGCGTCAAAAGCTCCGCACGTCGGGCCCCCCCCTTACGGAGACTCTCCAGCCCAGCTTCCTGCAGGAAGTGGTCGAGGGCCTATTCCCGCAGCGGGCGGAGCACACACCCCCGTCGATGGCTGCATCAGCCGGAGACGACGGGGGCAGCGAGGCTGATGTTCCGCCCGTCAGGGAATCGGAGTTTGGGGGGCGGCTGTTCTACGGATTCGATCCAAGAACACCGCTCCCGGGCCGGACGGGGGTTCCAGCCCGAGTGATGGCCCGAGCCCTCGACTACATGTCGGACCACCTCATGGGGGTGTTGGACGCTAGCCTGGCGTCCGGGACGCTTCCCTGAGCGCTGGAAATGCGGGAAGCTGGTCCTGCTGCAGAAGCCGGGACGGCCTGCACGAATCGGTCGCGGCCTATAGGCCTATCGTGTTGCTGGACGAGGCGGGCAAACTTTTTTTGAGAGGGTGCTCTCTGCCCGCATCGTCCGGCACCTTTGCGAGGTTGGCCCCGATCTGTCGGACGCCCAATTCGGTTTCCGAGAGGGGCGTTCGACGATCGATGCCGTAATGCGCCCTTAGGGCCGTGACCGAGGAGGCCGTGAGCTGCGGCGGAGTGGTGTTGGCGGTGTCCTTGGACATCGCCAACGCCTTCAATAGTCTGCCATTCAGCTGCATCAGGGAAGCGCTCCGCTACCACGGAGTGCCGGAGTACCTGAGGCGGCTGGTGGCAGACTATCTTGAGGAGCGAACCGTCATGTACGAGGACCGAGATGGCGTCTTGAGACGCAGGGCCATGTCGTGCGGTGTTCCGCAGGGGTCTGTCCTAGGACCTCTCCTGTGGAACATCGGGTACGACTGGGCCCTACGAGGGCGTCTCCCCCCCGGGCTGGGTGTAATCTGCTACGGCGGATGACACCTTTGCTCACGGCCCGGGGGCTAACTTCCAGGAGGCGGCGCGCCTGGCCGCCACGGGAGTTTCCCTGGTGGTCGGGCGCATTGAGGCGTTGGGTTTGCGGGTGGCCCTGGATAAGACGGAGGCCCTATTATTTCATGGGCCCCGTCGTGGTCCACCCGCCGGCGCCTCAATCGAGGTCGGCTCGGTCCTCGTACCGGTCCGGGCCCAGATGAGGTACCTGGGTCTGGTCCTAGACGGTAGGTGGCTCTTCGACGAGCACTTCCGACAGCTTGGTCCGAAGCTGGTGGACACTGCCTCCGCCCTAGGGCGACTTTTGCCCCAATTTGGGCGGGGGCCAGTGTTCCCACGAGGCGGCTGTACGCGGGGGTTGTCCGGTCCATGGCGCTTTATGGTGCACCGGTGTGGGTGGCGGCTCTGACCGCCCCGAATAGGGCGCGCCTCTGGCGCCCCCAGAGGATATTGGCGGTCAGAGCCATACGCGGATACCGCACGGTGTCCACCGAGGCGGCTTGCGCCTTGGCCGGAACACCCCCGTGGGGATTTGGAGGCGGAAGTGCTCGCCGAAGTTTATCGGCGAGTGGCTGACTTCCGGGCGGAGAGCGGATTTCGCCCTCCGCCCGAAGACGTGCGCGAGTGGCGCGAAGCCGCTCGCCGAGCCACCATGGTGAGATGGTCGTTCCGGCTGGAGACTCCACGCGCTGGCTTCGCCGCCGTGGAGGCTCTCCAGCCGGTCATCGCCGAGTGGGCAGGGCGGCAGCACGGGACCCTTTTCCTTCCGGCTGACGCAGGTGCTTTCCGGGCACGGTTGCTTCGGAAAGTACCTGTACTCGGTCGCTAGGAGGGAATCGAGTCCCGCCTGCCACCACTGCGACTGCAGTGAGGATTCGGCCCAGCACACGCTGGCGGTTTGCCCCGCATGGGCGACGCAGCGCCGGGCCCTCACTGCAGTCATCGGAGCAGATCTCTCGCTACCGGCCGTAATTCGCTCCATGGCCGGTAGCGACAGTTTGTTTTACCGCGGTCGCAACCTTCTGCGAGGAGGTAATCTCGCAGAAGGAGGCGGCGGAGAAGGCCCGGGAGGACGACCTCCACTCGGACCTGATCCGCCGCCGGCGAACCGGGCGGCGGAGGCGCGCTTACCTGCGCCTCATGCCGCCCTGAGTGTGGCCGCGGGTGGACGGGATGGTTCTCCCCTCCACCCGCATTAGTTGGCCAGCCGCGAGGGGGCGGCGTCCGCGTGTGCCGGACGTCCGCCTAAAGAGAGGAAGATCAGAGACGGGGCCCGCAACAGGAGCGGGCCGGCGCTGGGAGGGGTCCAGAAGGCGATAACTACCTGGACCCCTCCTACACTGGAAGCGCAAAGAGGGCACACCGTGTGGTTTTAGTCGGTTCGAGTCCGACACACCGCCCCGCCGAACGAGAGCCCCGGCGGGGTGACGGTCCGAGGGGATTTCCACACGTAAAAAAAAAAAAAAAAAAGGTTCGGTTTAGGTTCTGCGAGTGGGCCCCGATCTGTCGGATGGACGCCCAATTTGGTTTTTCGGGCGGGGCGTTCGACGGGTCGACGCCGTGTTGCGCCTGAGGGCCGTGACCGAAGAGGCCTGCGCTGTGGCGGCGTGCTTGTTGGCGGTGTCATTGGACATCGCAACGCTTCACTAGTCTGCCATTTCAGCTGCATCAGGGAAGCCTGCCACTATACATGGGGTGCCAAAGTACTGAGGCGGCTGTGTCCGACTATTTAGAGAGTCGAACCGTCGTTGGTACGAGGACCGAGAAAGGTAATCTTGAGGGTGTCCGCCATGTCTGCGGTGTTCCACAGGGGTGGCCTGTTCTTGGACCCCTCTTGTGGAACATAGGGTACGACTGGCCCTTTCGCGCCGATTTCACCCCCGGGCTGGTGTAATCTGTTTACGCCGACGATGACCCTCGTGACAGCCCGGGGGGCAAACTTCCAGAGTGTCCGGGCGCTGCCACAGGGGGAGTCTCCTGGGTGGTCGGGCGCATTGCGGCGCTTGGGCTACGGGTGGCCCTAGATTAAGACGGAGGCCCCTGTTATTCCATGGGCCCCGTCGTGGTCCACCCCCCTGTCGCCTCATCGTGGGTCAACTCGGTCCTCGTACCGGTTCGGGCCCAGATGCAATATCTGGGCCTGATCCTCGACGGGAGGTGGCTCTTGCGACGAGCACTTCCGACAGCTTGCTCCAAGCTGGTCGGCGCTGGCTGGCGTCTGCCCTAGGGCGACTCTTGCCCAATATTGGTGGACCCAGCGTCCGCGACAGAAAGACGCTGTACACGGGGGGTTGTCCGGTCCTATTGCACTGTACGGTGCAACCGGTGTGGGCGGCGCTCTGCCGCCCCAGAATAGGGTACGCCTGCTGCGCCCTTCAGAGTGTAATGGCGGTCGAGCCATACGCGGTTACCGCACGTTCGACGAGGTGGCATGCGCATTGGCCGGAACTCCCCTGGGATTGGAGGCGGAAGTGCTCGCCGAAGTTTATCGCGAGTGGCTGACTTCCGGGCGGAGAGCGGATTTCGCGACACAGGGGGGGCGCATTCCGTCCACATTGAGTATGGGGCGCGGTCCCCCGGACCCAAAGACCGCCCGTGCACAAATGGTAAACATCATTCGGGGACAAGCGGCATAGGGAGAATCTGTTGTATGCTCGTTCACAGTGCGGTCGCGGCCATTGCCGGGGTTCTCGGCGGGTAGTGCTGCAGTAAATCGCAGGCTGCATACGGCGGCCTAACGCGGGGGACGCTCCCGCAGAGCCTCTCTCTTGGCCGCATCACCTCGCTATCGAACGAGGCGACGGCAGCCAACACTGTTCGCCTGCCGGCCATAGTTGGAATTACGGCCCGACAGCGATAGGTCCTGCACAACGGTTTTTTTTGCTCGTGAGGGCCGTCCTTTGTTTCGTCCCCCACGCCTCACACACGGCCCTGTGGTGGTTTAAGGCCGGTCAGGGTCGCCGCCGGTGCAGTTGGCGGCACGGGGCGCCGACTCCCCCCTAACCACTCCACGGTACTTGCAAAACAGCCATGACCCGTGATGATTGGGTGAGGTGGTATGTCGAGCCCATGACCCCTCCTCCACCCACTGACCGCAGGACGGGCCGAACGGCCCCCACGAGCAGCGATCCACTACGGGTCGCTTCTTAACCTTTCGGCCCATTTCCGGAAGAGATCATCGCGAGCCGACTGTCTCCGCGATCGATTCTCCTCCGGAAGCGGCCGACCTCCAAGTACCCCCGCATCAGGGCGCCCTCGACTACACTCGCTTGAGGACGCCGGCACTTTTTTCCTCCCCCTAAAACCCCCCGGGGCGCCTCAATCGAGGTCGGTCGGGGTTCCCTCCCCTTTTACCCCGGGGGGGCCCAAAAATGAGGGACCTGGGTGGTCTAGGGCGGTAGGTGGCTTTTTTTCAACCCCAGCACTTCCGACAGCTTGGTCCCAAGCTGGTGGACACTGCCTCCGCCCCTAGGGGCTTTTTCCCAAATTTGGGCGGGGGCCCGTGTTCCCCCCCCCCCCCCGAGGAGGTGTACGCGGGGGGGGTTTTCCGGTCCATGGGCCTTTAAAGGGCCCCCCGGTGTGCGGGGGGGCTCTGACCCGCCCCGAATTAGGGCGGCCTTGGGCCCACAAAAGGGGTTTTGGCGGTCAGAGCCAATACGGGGGGGATAAACCCCCGGGTCCACCCAGGGGCCCCTTTCGCCCTTTGGCCGGGGAAAACCCACGTGGGGGGTTTGGAGGCGGGAAAAATGTCCCGGAAAAATTATCGGCGAGTGGCTGACCCTTCCCCGGGGGAGAGCGGAATTTTCCCCCCTTCCCCCCAAAATGTGCCCCCAGTGGCGCGAAGCCGTCGCCCAGCCCCCCAAGGGGGAGGATGGGTGTTTTCCGGTGGAGAATTTTTCCCCCGTTTGGGTTCGCCGCCGTGGAGGGTTTTCCCGCCGGTCATCGCCCAGTGGGCGGGGCGGCAGAAAGGGACCCCTTTTTTTCCGGCGGACGCCCGGGCTTTCCGGGGCCCCGGTTGCTTCGGGAAAAATACCTGTACCCCGGTCCCTAGGAGGGGGAATTTGAGTCCCGCCCGCCCCCCAAATGCGACTGCAGTGAGGGGTTGGCCCCGCACACGTGGCGGTTTGCCCCGCCCCCGGGCGACGCAGCGCCGGGCCCTTTTCTGCAGTCATCGGAAGGAAAATTCCCCGCTACCGGCCGGAATTCGCCCCCATGGCCGGGAGCCCACAGTTTTTTTTACCGCGGTTTGCAAAACCCTTTTGCGGGAAGGAATCTCGCAGAAGGAGGGGGCGGAGAAAGGGCCCGGGGGGCGACCCTCCCCTCGGACCCGATCCGGCCGGCGAACCGGGGGGCGGAAAGGGGCCCCCTTAACCCTTTGGGGTCATGCCGCCCTGGTGTGGCCGGGTGGGACGGGATGGGTTTTCCCCTCCACCCGAAATTTGTTGGCAAACCGCGAGGGGGCGGGGTCCGCGTGTGCCCGGGCGTCGCCTAAAAAGAGGGGAAAAATCCCGAGACGGGGCCCCCAAAGGAAACGGGGGCCGGGCTGGGAGGGGGCCAAAAAGGGCGATAAATACCTGGACCCCCTCCTACACTGGAAGCGCAAAGAGGGCACACCGTGTGGTTTTATTTTGGGTTTGAGTCCGGGCCCCACCGCCCGCCCAACGAGAGCCCCGGGGGGGACGGGCCGAGGGGGTTTTCCCCACGTAAAAAAAAAAAAAAAAAAAAAAGGTTGGTTAGGGTTTTGGGGGAGGTGGTGGGGGCCCCCATCTTTTCCGGGGCGCCCAATTTTTTTTCGGGCGGGGCGGGTTTGACGGTCGACGCCGTGTTGGCCTGAGGGGGCCCTGACCGGGAAAAAGGCGTGAGCTGTGGCGGAACCCTTGCTTTTGGGGGTGCATTGGGCAATTTGCCAAAAGAAATTTTAATTTTTTTTGCCCTTCAGTGCATCAGGGGAAACACTCCCCTATCATGGGGTGCCAAAGGGACCTGAGGCGGTGGTGGCAGACTATTTAGAGGAGCAGAAAACCCTCGTTTTACGAGGCCAGAAAGGTAAATTTTGAGCGTTTTCGGCCATGGTCGTTTCGGGTTCCACAGGGGTCCTGTTTTTTGGAACCCCCTTTTTGGGAAAATAGGGTACGACGGGCCCCCCGCGCCGATTCCCCCCCGGGTGGGTGTAATCTGTTACGCAGAAAGATACCCTCGGGGACAGCCCGGGGGGCAAACTTCCAAGAGGCGGCGCGCCCGGCCAAAGGGGGAGTTCCTGGTGGTCGGGGGAATTTAAAGGGGGGGGGTTACGGGTGGCCCAGAAAGAAAGGAGGGCCCGGTTTTTCCCGGGAACCCCTCGTGGGGCCAAAAATTTGGGGCCTTTAATCGTGGTCAAATCGGTCCTGTACCGGTTTGGGCCCCGATGAAATATTTTGGGGTGATCCTCGAGGGAGGTGGCTCTTCGGGCCCAGCACTTTCCCAAGCTTGATTTCCCAAAACGGGGCGGCGCTGCGTTGCCATAGGGCGATCTTGCCCAATATTTGGGGGGACCCAAACGTCGCGACAAGACGGCTGTTTCACGGGGGTTTTCCGGTCAATGGCACTGTTTCGGTGCAACCCCGGGGGGGCGGCCCGGGTCTGACCGCCCCCCAATTTGGGTACGCCTTGGCGCCCCAAGGGTAAGGGGTCAGAAAACCCCAAAGCGGTTACCGCACCCTTTTCGACGGAAGGGGGGGCCAAAGGGGCAATTTGGGCCCGGAAAATCCCCCTGGGATTTGGAGGCGGAAGTGCTCGCCGAAGTTTTTTCGGGGGAGTGGCTGACTTCCGGGGGGAGCGGATTTCGCGAACACAGAGGGGCGCATTCCGCCCATTAGTATGGGGCGGCGGGTCCCCCACCCCCACCGCCCGGGGCCTCTCTTTCGGGGACGCGGGGAAACGTGTCCGCCGGCGTCCCCTTCCCGGGGGTTCGGGGGGGGAGTTGGGGCGCCCCCGCTCCCGCCCCCGCAGAGCCTCCCCTTTTGGCCCCCATCACCTCCTACGAACAGGCGACGGCACCCCAACACTGTTCGCTCCCCGGCCATTTTGGGAAATTTCGGCCCCGACGCGATAGGTCCGCACAAGGGTTTTTGCTCGTGAGGGCCGTCCTTTTTTGCCCCCCAGCCCACACAGGGCCCCTGGTGTAAGGCCGGTCGGGGTCGCCGCGGGCAGTTGGGGAAACGGGGCCCGACTCCCCCCTACCACCCCCCACGGTACGGGGAAAACAGCCAGACCCGTGGGATTGGGTGAGGGGGTATGTGGGAGCCCTGACCCCTTCCCCCCACTGACGCAGGGGGCCCGAAGGGCCCCCCACGAGCAGCGATCCACTACGGGTCGCCCCTAACCTTTCGGCCTTTTCCGGAAGAGATCTCGCGAGCCGACTGTCTCCGCGATCGATCTCCCCCGGAAGGGGCCCGACCCCCAAGAAACCCCCGCATAGGGCGCCCTCGAACACTCGCTTGAGGACCCCCGGCCCGAGATGGGGGTACTGCCCCGATCAGACACGCCCGCCCTAGGAGACGGTGGGTACGCCCGTCAGCCCGCTGCGCGATGGCGCGCTGCGGACCCCCGAGCAGCGCGATTTCGCCGGGCTGGGGGTTTCCGCCCATATGGGGCTCCGTAGGGGCCCCTTGGAGCGCCCACTCCTTCATAGAGAGGCGGCAGGCAGACCCGGTCCCGCTGTTGGGCAGCAGCGCGAGATATTCCGGCAACCCAACAGTTTGGTGCCAATTGCCGGAAATGTCCTAAAACCCACCGACGTCGAGAACGAGCCCGAGAAAATTTCAGGCGTTCCCGACAGCGGGGGATGCCCCCCAAACCACAACGACCTATCTCGAGGGGGTCTCCCGACCCCCGGGGAAAAAGACGGCCTCAGACTCTCCAGGGCACCGTCAAGCCGAGCCCGTCGACGCCTACATGAGCGACGCCTGCCGGGGCGAGTAGGGCGGGTGGGGAAATTTTGGGGCCCGCGCGGTGATGGGGTTCGTCGGGTAACGAGTACCCCGACTCCCCGAAGATTAGCACCGCAGGACCCAATCATTAACCAACTTTCCACGGGAGCGCCCAAGGACCGCCCCCTGTGGAACACCACAAAAGCCCCGCGGACCACTCCCCCTTGGCCCCGGGTACAGATGGCCCGGCCCACGAAGTAATCCGCAAGGACGCGCCTGGGGTACCACGGGACATTGTGGTACCTCAGCGCCTCCGCAAGGGTCCCCCAGGGGGGGGTTTTAAAGGGGTTTGGCTATACCAGCGACACGGCCAAAAAACACCTCACCCCCAAGCCCGTTTCGTCGCGCTGCCCGCATCGGGTACTGCGTCGTTTTTGTCGACCCCCGCGACGAAGCCAACGGCCGCGCTCGGGTTGGGGGCCCCGCCCCCCCCGGGTGGCGACGGGGACGTCAGCGACACTCGCTCAAAAGCTTGCACATTCGTCGAGCAGAACGATGGGGAGGGGGCCCGACGGGACTCGGGGGTCGCCCGTGTTTTCTGAGAGCACGAGCTTGCCGGTCTTCCATCGTCCGGACCCTTCCCGAGCCAAGCTTCCGTGAGGGACAGCGCTCCCCCTTAGGCCGGCTGCTGTGGCAATAATTTTCCCAGGGACCCCGCCGGGCCCGGGGGCGCGTTTCCTGGATGAGTGCCAGATGCGGCCCCTAACTCGGCTCGTAAAACGGGAGGTATCCCCCCTTTCGTCTGCGGCCCGGCTTGATGGGCTGCCATCCGCGGCGGGCCCATTTTCCCTCGCGGGGAAGAGGGATCTGACCCCCGGTCCAAAAAGGGGGCTCGAGAGTTTGGTAGGGGAGGCGCCCAAGGCCGGAGTTTTGACTCAAGTTTGTACGGGCCCCCCACGGATCTCGATCCAGGTTTCCGAGACTTTTTCCAAAGCTCGTCTTTGGCGGTTTTGATCGCCGAGCTGAGGCCTCACGGGGGCCGGTTGCGGCATGAAATTCTTTTTCGCGGGCGAGATCTCAAACGGCTGCCTTCGGCTGGGGGTGTATGCCTCGAAAATTTCGTATTGCGTAACTTGCGGTAGCAGCCGGCTAGGGGGGGAGCCCCAGTACACCTGTTTCGACGGGAAGGTCTCCCCCTCTGCATCGCCGCGTCGCAGACGCGAGTCGCGCCGGGAGTCGCTCGCATCTCGCGTCCACGTCCGGGCCCCTTTTCACATTAGCCCACGCTCGCGATACCCGCCTTGGGCTAGCCCCCGGTCCAGCGTTCCTAGCCGCCACCGCGGACCTTCCCCTACCACGGGGCGGTCCAGTGCGCAGAGTCCCGAGGCAGCAGGGACGACGTCGAATGGATGTACGATGGTCCGACAAAAGTCCACCCCCCTATACACGCCAGTTGTGTAGTGAGGGGCCGGGCCAAAACCCGAAAAGAAAGATCGATATGGACCCCCCCGGGCCCCTCACAAAGTGTGGACCGCCCTGGGTTTTTACAGCCCCAAGCCTTGGGAACCCCCCACTCCTCCCCCTTTTTCCCCCCGGTACCCGGTCGCCGGGGGACCCCACCCCCGTGAGTGGCGTTGAAACCCCCGGGCCCACACCGGGGTGGGGTGCACTTCCCCCACCAGAGCCCGACCTCCGTGAGCAACTGTCGAACTGGGCGAGGCTTCTGTAGGCGGACAGTACACCCAACTACTGCAGCGCCGCCCAACGCGAGAGCCATCCTCGGCCCCCCCGCACTTGTCGAAGGGAGGGGCCCTTTTGCTGGGGGAGATGCCACCGGCCGTGGTCGGGCCCAATTGGGCCGTCGCGAACGTATACGGCTCGGCGATACTGCACTGTCGTCTGCCCCGGCCAGGATTGGGCCAGAAGGTCCGAGCCGTGACGCAAATGGTGACGTTGGCCGCAGTATGGAATTTGAGCCATTAAAATTTGGGCGGTGTCCCTTACCTCCTCATTTTTTCTGCAGGGGGGCGATTGTGGGGTTTGCCCCCCTGAGCTTCTTGCGGCCCCCCTTGCGGGGGGCCGCCTTGCAGTCGGCCGTCCCAAGCCGGTGGCCGGACGCTGACCCTCCGCCGAAAACGGGGCAGCTGGGGTCCGCTGAGAGGTGGCCCACTTGTGCCGGCCTGCCC
This sequence comes from Arctia plantaginis, assembly GCA_902825455.1. Lineage (NCBI taxonomy): Eukaryota > Metazoa > Arthropoda > Insecta > Lepidoptera > Erebidae > Arctia > Arctia plantaginis. The sequence continues at coordinate 20,527 of CADEBD010000641.1, forward strand.
GACCGGAAGCGAGCGCACTGGGGTCTGTGGCCACAGTGCACCTGGCCCCACGTGCCCCGGGTCGAGGCAGCGGAAGCACCCCACGGCCTGGGCTCCCGGGTGGTCAGCTGACCACTGACCACCCCACACGATTTCGACGGCCATCAGTCAGCTTTCTGGCCCCCTCAACAGGGCACCGCACCGGCAGTGCCCTGGGCCAGTGGGGACTATTCGGCCGTTATGCTCGGCAGAGCAGCCCCCCTCGCTGCCAGCGACGCCCCCCCGTCTTTTAGAGGCCCGGCGCTCAGGCCAGAGAGCCATTCCCCGCATCCTCGGCTACGATCGGACCCTCCTCGGCACCCCCCGACCCCGCAGCCCCTGGCCCGGGTTTCTGGGTCTACGGGCCCGCCACCCCCAGGATCCCACCTCCGGTTCGGCCCCCGGGCGGGGGGGAGGCCGTCGACCCAGAGCCTTGAGGGTTTTTGACCTCTCGGGTTTGGACAGACCTGCCCGTGGTCACGCCCTGGGCCGCGGCGCCCGGCTGCAGCGGAGTGTGATCCTGCAGTTTGGGGTGCGCAGTTTGCGGGGCCCCCGGGCCCACGTTTTCTTCTGGTGGGCCGCTTGATGGCAGCGGTCGGAGCGCCGACCGGACTGGGGGCCGGTTTTAGGCGCCTTTGGCTTGGCCGCCCTTTGGCCTAGCCGCCACTTCGTCCAGTCCCCTTTCGGGGGCGGGGCGGGGGCCAGCGAGGAAGCCGACGGGGGCGACTGCCCGACTGTCGGGCGCCTCCGCCTCCCTTTGCCGCACAGTTTCTTTACCGTTTTTTCCTCTTCTTTTTCTGCTCCCCCGATGGCCCGGGGGGGCACGCCCATTCCTCCCGGGCCCCTTTGGGATTGGAGGAAAAGAGGGGGAGAGGCCCGGGGAGACGCCCGAGGCACGGGCTCAGGGCCGCGGCGGATGGGCCGCCCCTTTTTCCTGTCCGTGTAGGGCGGAGGATGCGGGTCCGGGGAGAGGCGGTCAGCGACCCGCGAGTCGCGCGTCGATGAGAAAGCCTATTAAACGCGGCTCACGCGGGCGGAGCAGCCCCCTGCTGCCCTTAGGCCCTCATTTCGGCCCCTACTGCAGCCAACTCGGCCTCATGGGCCCACCTCCTCCGATCCGTGCGGGACATGAGCGCGCGAGTTCTCCCAAAATGGAGTTGCACGCGTTTTGAGGGCCCCAGTATTGGGGCCCTTTAGATTGGAGTTTTTTGGGGGAGGTTTGAACCATCGTACCGCCGCTCAAAGGGGCCCGAAGCTGTCCGCAATGAGGGATTGGGGGGAGGATCAAATCCCCCTTTGGGGTGCGGGCTGGACTGGGGGGTGGAAAACGAGCCCTCTGCGCGCTGTGAAACTCCCCCCAACTCCTTCAGGGGAGCTCGAGTTCCCGCTCCCTTTGGGGCCGGGGGGCCCAAAGGGGGGGGGGGGGGGGGGGGGGGGGGGGGGGGGGGGGGGGGGGGGGGGGGGGGGGGGGGGGGGGGGGGGGGGGGAAGGGGGGGGGGGAAAAAGGGGGGGGGGGGGGGGGGGGGGGGGGGGGGGGGGGGGGGGGGGGGAAAAAGAAAAGGGGGGGGGGGGGGGGGGAAAAAAAGGGGGGGGGGGGGGGGGGGGGGGGGGGGGGGGGGGGGGGGGGGGGTGGGGGGGGGGGGAAAAAGGGGGGGGGGGGGGGGGGGGGCAGCCCCGGGGTTAAAGGGGCCCCTTTTGGGGGGCACCCAGGGGCCCCCGGGGGAAGGCGGGAACCCCCCCTCCAGGGCCGGGTTCCTTTTGGGTGGGGAGCAAACCCCAGGGTGGGTTTATGTCCGAACACCCTTTAAAAAACCCCCCCCCCCCCCAAACCGCAAAGGGGGGGGAAGCCCCCCAATTTTTTTTTTTTTTTTTTTTTTTCCCAAATTTTCCCGATGGTTTTGGGGGGGGGGGGGGGGGGGGGGGACGCGTTCTTGAGGTCCCGAGTATTGGCCTTCAGGATTGGAGTTGGTGGCGAGGTTGAACCATCGTACCGCCGCCATAGGAGCCCGAGAGCTGTCCGATGAGGGAGATTGGGAGGATGCAATCCGCTGGGGTGCGGACTGGACTGGGGCAGTGGAACAGGCCTCTGCGCGCTGTGAGCTCCCGCAAGCTCTCTCAGGGGAGCTCGAGTTCCGCTCTTGGCCGCTTTTCAGCTGGGCCCCTTGGGCCCCTCGCCAAAATTTGGGACGTATTCCCCCGTTTTCGGGGGAGGGCCCCCGACTCTCTTAGGGCTTTCGCGGCGCGAATCGCCCTCGCTTGGCGAATCCAACTCTGTAGCAGAGTTGGTTCGCTTGCGCCAGAATCTTCCCCTTGCTGGGGAAGACGAGCGCGAACCTCCAGGAGTGCTGGTAGCGTCCATCCGCTCCAGCACCACCACCGGCACCACCTTTTCTGAGAGAGACAGGAGACCTTGCGGTCTCCGTCTCCATCTCCTTCTCCACTCCTACTACGTCAAAAGTTTTGGTTTTTGGTTTAAGTGAATCTCCAAAAACATATCCCACGAGTAGAGACGAAAAAAATTACACTTCCCGGGGGGACGCTCATTCCGGGAAGCGGGGGAAATACTATGGAGGTCCCCCGGTATCCATAGTTTTAACGACTTAGCTTTTGGGTCTTAAAGTCTTTTCCTTGACACAGGCCGGCCAAGGAAGGAAAGCCCCACGTCCTCCGAGGGTCACGGCGTTCCTGATGTGGCTAGCACTCAGGTTGTATGTCGATCACCCGGAGATTACGCGACGCAGGAGAGAAGCCAACTCTCCCAACTCCGACGGGGCACGAGTGCCTGCCCGCCCTGCGCGAGCGTGGGTCGACCCGTCCCTAAATCCCTAAGGGATTAAAACGTTTCCTCCCAGTAACATACAGAGCTCTGTGACAGGGGACAGTGTCTATTAACCGTTGTCCAGGGTGCACCAGTCCCTCGCTTCCACTCCCGAGGACCGCAGTCCAACGGGGGAAGAAACGAAGAAGCCAACATGGAGGTTACCCGACCGCACCCCAGGTTAGGTTAGGTTTTTTTTTTTTTTTTTTTTTTTTTTTTTTTTTTTTTTTTTTTTTCGCCTTTCCCCGATCAAGGTTACATCAGGACCTTATACATCTAGATGTCTTACATACTAATCTATATCTATCTAGTCCACACTATTATGTAGAGTGGGACTTATTCCATTTCGCGCTTGTAATGGCTTACAGTTTTTAAGTACTTGGTTTGTTTTACTACTATACTTTAATTTTACATTTTTGTTGTTATATTTGTTATTCTATCTATCTATTTATACCTTACATTTTCCTGTTCTTAATTCTATTTCTAGTTTCTAGTTGATATATACTTATGTTTATGATCTAATTTGTAACAGCTAAAGCGTTATTATTCAACGTTATTAATTTTTTATCTATTTATATCTATCTATTTTACCTATTATATTTTTATATCCATTTTACATTCTCCTTTTTCTTAATTCTATTTTTATATCTATAGCTCTTACCTCGGTATATATGAACTTTATCTATGATAATTTATAATATTTTTATATTTCTTTTTGCTTACTTTTATTTGTGTCAGTTCTTTACACATTTATAAGTACTGTTTTTTTTTTTTTTTTTTTTTTTTTTTTTTTTTTTTTTTTTTTTTTTTTTTTTTTTTTTTTTTTTTTTTTTTTTTTTTTTTTTTTTTTTTTTTTTTTCTTTTTTTTTCTCAGTTCTTTATTTTTCTCAGTTCTTTACGCTATTGTATGTTGTTAGTGGTTGTATATGTCGTGTCTGTACATCTTCTATATTTTTATAAACAATTTGGCCTAGGCAATAAAATATATACATTTAATTTATATATTTATTGACTGTTTCTTATGCTAGTTTTATTTTATACTTCTTTTTCTTGTTCTGAGTAGCTGTTTTATGTTTTGCATGTTGTGTTTTGTATAAGTGTCTATGTTTTGATATATTCGTGTATTCATTATACAGTCTGTATATCAATGTGTTTGTGTTGTCGTGTGTTTAAAGTTTGCGTGCGTCGTGTTCTGTTTGTGTGTAACTGTGCTGATATAGTCGTGTATATTTAATATACATTCTGTAAATCGGTTTGTGTTCGTGTTGTCGTGTGCTTCGTGTTTGTGTATGTCATTTTTGTGTTTTTGTGTGTTTTTGTAGCCGTGTGTACGTGTTGTGTAATGTCCTATTAGTGTATGTGTTTTAGGCGTAAGCCGTGTTTGCGCGAGCCAGGTAGTCCCATTTTTTCCGCACAGGACATTCGACGCTGAAAGCGTTGTGGTCGGTCTTCCGCAGCCCAGAGTGTGAACAGTTGCAGCACTGCGGTTCGTTACCCGCGATAAGCTCTGTGCATTTTTCGCGCAGATGGGGTCCCCCACAGTGACTGCACCTGTCCACACTCTCGGTGCAAAATTTCCGACCGTGACCAAACGCTAGGCACCGCGTGCATTGGATGACCGGAGACTGGTCCTCCACCCTGACCCTTTGAAGGTCAAGATACAGGGCTCCAGCCTCCGTCATTCTCCGCCATACGTTTGGCCGCACTTGGAGTATGACGTGTTTCGCGTTCGGGTTTTTAGTGCGTTTCTTATATTTTATGCTTATTTCAGCGTCTTGTTCAGGAAGGCCCATGAAGATCTCCCTATTTTGGGCGTGAAGTGCCTTTAGCAAATCCTCATCTTCACCGTCCACGTAAACGTCCTTCAAAATTATCAGAGGATTTTTGTTCTTCATGGGCGCCACCTGTAGTCCTTCTCCGCGACTCTCTATCCTTTCTTTTAATCTTTCCATCTGTTCTACTGTGTCGCAGCCTAGGATAACAGTCTGGTTTTTTGCCTTTCTAGCTTTGTTTATTTTGAGGCCTGTATTTCTAGCATCGACCGCCCTTTTCACCCTGGCGAGCACCTCGTCCGCGGTCTCCTGACCACCCTCGGAGGTGACCGCCATCGAGTGAAGTGCTGGGCGGTATGCGGGTTTGGCTGCTGCGACGCTGGCGTAGGATTTTGGCGCCTGGACTGGAACTGGGGCTAAATTTACACTCATCAGTCCTTTCGTGACCTCGAGGATCTCCTTCCTTTCTTTTTTGGCTACATCGACATCCTCGGCAATATCGACGGCCAGCCTTTTAAGGAGGCCGAACGTGCGCTCACCGACCTCCTCAGTCTTTCGCTCCACGGCCGCCTTAGTCTCCCCAAGCTTGTCGTCGATCCTGCCGCGCAAGTCGGAGCCTCGGACGTCGGCACTAACGTCGAGTCCTTGGAGATCTGTCTGGATGGTTTGTTCCATCTCGTTGATTCGCTGCGTCAGCGCCGCCTCCATCTCTCCCAGCCTTTTTAGGACGTCCTCATGCCCATCGGACAACGCTGTCCTTGAGGGCGCCCCTGCTGCTTGGCCTTCGGCTTCTAGCCTCTGTATTCGGCTGCTGAGCTCGAAGGCTACCTTTATCCCTTTATCGGCTCTCTCCTCCAGGAACTGTTTTATGTCTCTCCTCATCTGAGGGTATTCGAGGATTTTCGATGGTATTTCCTCGAACATATTCATCAGCCCCTGGAGGAGCTGATCACTCGACATAGCAGTATAGATGTGTTGCTGCTTCTTGTATGCCTCCATGTTGTCAAGCGATCTCCGTTTAACTTTTGGCCTTTTGATAAAGGTTTTAGCAGCGTCCTGCGCTGCTGCGGTTGCGGTGGTAGGACTGGGAGTGACGGGCGTAGTAGCAGGTCTCCTGGCCGTACTAGAGGTCGCGGGTGTGCGGTGCATACTCATTGTGGTATGTGTGTGTGTGTGTCTCGGGGAAAGTTGTCAATTAGTATAGTGTATTTTAGACCCTGTAAAGGGGGGTCTGTGTCGTGTATAGGTAAAATAAGGTATATAACAAATTTAAAATTAAAAATTGTCAATAAATACGGTCAATATAATGGACAAGCACAACAAAAGCTATAGTCTGTCAGAAGACGTTCTATATTAGAAAAAAGATAAAATAAAAAATAAAAATAAAAAGTAGGGTGGGGGCGAAGTGTGCCCTGTCTTAAATCTACTTATTACTATATTAAAGTAGCAAACGCTACTTTCTGTTCTATATAGTCTTAACAATATAGTTCCTGCTCAGCAGGATTGTCGAACACAAAAAAGTAAATAAAATTAAATTAAATTAAGAAAAACTAAAATAATAAGGAGCTGGCAGAGCCAGTCTACTGGGCGTCCCGAGCCGGTTCAGATGAACCCAAACTCGGGGGGTCCAGGTGCCCTGGGGGCAAGGTTAAAAGGAGGGAAGGTAATGTAGGGAGGGAGGGGAAAACTGCCGGAGCCAATCGATTGTGTTCCCCGAGCCGATTAAAAAGAGCCCAAACTCGGGGAGCCCAGGAGCCCCAGGGACAGAGTTAGGGGGAGGGGGGGTGAGGTAAAAAAGTGGAGGGGAGAGGGGGAGTGGGTTTCGTGGGGTGGCGTTTGGTGTGGTCGGCGTAAACTGCCGCGGCCAATGTGTTTGTGACCCCCTGGCGGTTCAATTGAGCCTAAACACGGGGGTCTGAGTGCCCCAGGTACGAGGTAAGGAAAAGGGGGGTGAGGTAAGGTGAGGGGGGAAGCTACTGGGATACCGGGCTGGTTCAAACAAACCCAAACTCGGGGGGTCCAGGTGCTCTGGGTACAAGTTGGAAAGGAGGGGGGGTGAGGTAAGGGGTGAGGGGGGGTACAGACGCGGCCAGTCAGCTGGCTCCCCGAGTGATTCAGACGAGCCCAAACTCGGGGGGTCCAGGTGCCCTAGGGACAAGGTTAGTGAAGGGGGGGTGAGGTAGGGGGCGGGGTAGGGAGTGGCGAGGATTTGCCCGGTCCGTATATATACTTATTCTAACTAATACTTAAAATTTAAAAAAAAGTGTGGTGCTCTTTTGTCTCAGCGTCCGGGGAAACGAACCCCCTTACGGACGAAGCCTACAAATAAATATTTTATTTATATTCAAATTGGAGTGAAGCTACTTCGTCCTTTTATTTTGCACGATTTGCTAGTGAGGTGGAGAAGCAGTACCCCAAGAACAAAAGCTATCCCCGGAACGGCTCCCAACTGGAGTCGCCCCAGTGGTGGCAACGGGGTAGGTTCCCCTTGCAGGGCGGCTCTCGACCCTCACCTGATGTGCAGGGGTCACCAGCGCCGAGGGAAAATTTCCCAAAAACTTTTATTTTTACGTAAATTTAAACCAGAACCGACCCCTCCCAAAAATTGGTTTGAGGGCCGAAATTCTGGTCCCAAACGGCGGATGTCGCCTAAAAAGTAATTCCCAGGTCGCTAGCGCTGACCTAGGGCCACTGGCCCGGGTGCTATGGGCCCCCAAAGTTTTTTAATTTTAAAAAATTTTCCCGGGAATCCAGAAAATTTTGCACGAAGATTTTGATAGGCTTATATCTTCGTTATTTGTTATTCGATTTTATCGGGTGGGGTGTCTATGTTCGGCAACTTAATAGCTATGAAGCACACAACCCATGTTTACGCACAGGGGTAGTTTTTCACCCCCAAAAAGCGTTTTTTGTGGGAACTTTCAAAGTTTTTTCATGTATAAAAGTTTTACCAGTTTTCGGTCTATAATTTTTGAACCAACTTTACTCCGGTTTTCGTCCTTGAAAACCTTGTCGTGCTTTCCGTCCCGCCCCAGAAAATGCACAACACAAGTGTTCCCCCGGGACCGGGATCAGGGACCTCGTGCCCGCGGGGGTTCTCACGGGCTCCCGGAAAAAGTGTAATAACTTTGCCGGAGTTACCGGAAAAATCTGAGAGGGGGCTCAAAAGATGGGCCTCCCGAGCCGCACCCTCCCCCCAGGATAAAAAACGGGGGGGTCACCTATAAAAATCTGGCTGGCGGTTTTCCCCGGCATGGGGCGACGCAGCCCCCGGGCCCTCACTGCAGTCATTGGGT
>CADEBD010000642.1:0-20522 GCA_902825455.1 Arctia plantaginis
CCACCTCTGGTGATACCGTGACCACCACAGCTGCATTTTTTGGGGCGCTTGTGTTTACGCGCGTTTAGGGGCCACCAAAAACAATGCCTTATTCCTCGTTTTCGGGCTTTTTAGCACCTTTTTTTTTTTTTTTTTACGGTGGAAATCCGTCACCCCGCCGGGGCTCTCGTTCGGCGGGGCGGTTGTCGACCAAACCGCTAAAACCACACGGTGTGCCCTCTTTGCGCTTCCATTTGGGGGTTTTTCCCGGTAGTTTCGCCTTCTGGACCCCCCCAGCGCCAGCCCCTCCTGTGCGGGCTCCTCCCGGGACCTCTCTTTTTAGCACGTCCGGCACACGGGACGCCGCCCCCTCCGGCTGGCCAACAAATGGGGGTGGGGGGAGAACCCCCCCGTCCACCCCGGCCACCTAAAGGGCGGCATGGGGCCACTTAAGCGCGCCTCCGCCGCCCGGTTCCCGGCGGCGGATCGGTCCTGGAGGTCGTCCTCCCGGGCCCCTGCGAATCCTCGAAAGGGTTGCGACCGCGGTAAAACAACTGTCGCAAACCGGCCAGGGCGAATTACGGCCGCAGCGAAGATCTGCTCCGATGACTGCATGGGGCCCGGGCGCTGCGCCGCCCTGCGGGGAAACCGCCGGGGTTTCGGGGCCGAACCCTCACTTGCATCGCAGTGGTGGAGCGGGACCGATTCCCCCCTAGCGACCGGGGAAACGGTTTTTTCCGAAGCAACCGTGCCCGGAAGCACCATGCGTCAGCCGGAAGGAAAGGGTCCCGTGCTGCCGCCCTTGCCCACTCGGCGATGACCGGCTGGAGAGCCTCCACGGCGGCCGAAGCCAGCGCGTGGAGTCTCCAGCCGGAACGACCATCTGACCATGGTGGCTCGGCGAGCGGCTTCGCGCCACTCGCGCACGTCTTTCGGGCGGAGGGCGAAATCCGCTCTCCGACCGGAAGTCAGCATCTCGCCGAATAAACTTCGGCGAGCACTTCCGCCTCCAAATCCCCACGGGGGTGTTCCGGCCAAGGCGCAAGCCGCCTCGGTGGACCACCGTGCGGTATCCGCGTATGGCTTCTGACCGCCAATATCCTCTGGGGGCTCCAGAGGCGCGCCCTATTCGGAGCGGTCAGAGCCGCCACCCACACCGGGACTTCTTAGCACCTAAGACAACCTGCCAACCATCGTTAGAGGGGGTAAATGTAGAGGGGCCAGGGTGCAGGTATTGGGTCACCCTTTGCCGACGTTCTAGGCCCCGCCCTCGATGCAGCCGTCTTGGCCACCTGTCCTGCCCTCCGAGTAGCCGCAAAGTAGACGCCGACACCGCTGCCACATAGGACACGCGACCTATCGCAACGAGAAGCGAAGTTGGCGCCGACGCAACCCTGAGCCCATCTCTCCAGCTAGAGGCGACTAAACAACAGGGGCTGGTGGCAGTTTCGCCTCCAGGCATCCATCATACGCCACACTATCGGTCGTCGGTATTTTGACGCAGGAGGGCATCAGGGATGTCACCGATACTGGGAGTAGGAACAGCCCGCAGCGGAGCCGGCTGTTCCCGCTCAGGGCGATCTGCCCGAAATTGGGCGAACTGAGCGCTAAGCTCAGCCACCTGCTCCGTCAGGCGGTTGTTAGCCGCCTGAAGACGAGTCACGTCTCCAATAAGGGTCTGGCTCTTGAGCTGCAGGTGTCCATGGGCGACGGCAGTCATCATCATCATCAACAGCTTTTAATAGAACACTGCTGGACTTAGACCTCTTCTTGGAAAGGAGGTTTTGGCCTACTATACCACGCTGGCCAGACGGGTTTGTATAGGGTTGGTTTCAAATTTTCCTTTTTTTCGCAGTGCTATTGTGGTGTGCAGTTTGCTCCTTTAGTCGACTCTTACGAGACCCACGGGATGAAAAGGGGTGGTGACACTCCGTATTCTTAATCCGTCACCACCCGGAAAATAACTTACCACCATAGGTATTATTATGATTAAACTCCTAATTCAGAATGTTCTTTGTATTTCCAACTTTTTTATTCCATCCATTTCATTTATTATTAGCTTTTAACGATATACTCCCAAATTATACAAACATCGATCATGCGTAGTTATTATTATAAATTAAATTGCGTATAAAGGTTATTTAAATGAAACAGTTATGACTATAAAATGTATATTTACAATATTAATATTCACTCAAAAAGCGTTAAGTCAACCATTTAGCATATTATTATTACAACTACGAAACACAGAAATGATTTCTATTTGGAGAGTTTCTTTTGAGCTATTCACTCACTCACTGTTCACGTGGAAAATCACTTATACTAAGCAACGTAAACTAAAGATTAACAAGGGATGATCTTCGGTTTTATGTTATTACTAGTTTTTTTTGCAAGCGGCCCTACACCCGTGTATTTCAGTTATCGCGGTAAAAGGAAGCCTATGTTACTCACTAGTAACGTAGCTTTCCATTGGTGGAAGAATTTATAAAGTCCTATTAGTAATTTAGGCGTTAAAGCGTAACAAACAAACAAACTCTCTTTCATATAAGTTTGGAAGTATGGAATTTTGTAAGTCAATGTAATCTGCTATTAACAACTAAATACACAAAGTAAAGGTTTTCGATTAGTATACTCTTGTACTGATCGAAAACCTTTGTTGGGGCTTTGAAGAAAACCATCATTGAATACAGAAAGTAAAACATTGTAAAAGATAATGGTACTTTGATGAATATAATAGTTTAAATAACATTATTAAACTGCAAAGCTATTATGACTAACCTATTGCTGTAGACAGAAACATCGGAATTAAATACATTCCCAAACTGAAATTAGCGACCTCAATGTCTATTACATTCATTTTTGTCAGAGTTAATAGATTTTTGACAGCTTTCATTTCACGATCTCCGGGACCTATTTCACGACCTCCAGGACCTAAAACAAAACCGATATATATGTAAATAGTTCAAGAATGTTCCTTAAATATAAATATCTGGAGAGTTGATCTTGTGGTCAATTGCCACTCAGTAAAATGACGAGCATGATCATTTGTTCTGTGTCTGGGTGTAATTTATCTATATCATGAATGTATTTCGACATATTTAGTAGTATGTTTATTGGCTGTCTGGTCTCCAAGACGTAGGCTCCACTTGGTTTGGTATCAGATGGCCCTGTAAGAGTTGTAATAGTTAGAAGATTATATTGTTATTTATCAAAACTGGTCCTCAACTGGTCAATTATTATTATAATTGAAAATTTAGAAAAGATGCGGTAAAATTAAGACATTAAATATCGATGGCTTCTAAGTACAGTGAGTCAGCTTGCACTTTTAGGTATTTTTACTTTTTCACAAGTACCGATAAGTTACCGGTTAGTAAGTTTCTAAGTACCAGAGACGCTGGTAGTTGATTATGGTATCCATAGCCTTAGTAAATAAGGAAGTTATGACTATGGGCCTGTAGTTGGACGGATCCTACTATTGCTACCTTCCTCCTGAATCGAATTCCTGCCTGAATTGCCTAGGTAGTACGAGAGTCTGAAAAAGCGCGTGAAAACTGATACCAACCCCGGAGTACATGTCTTTAACACGATATAGAGATTCCATAGGGCCCACTCGATTTATGAGCAGTGCAGTTAAATTAAATTATATTAATTATTATGGGGAAAGGACTAGGAAGTATGTTGTACCAAAGTTATGTAATAAATATCAAATACAAGAAAAAAAAAATGTAAATTTAAACTAAGACTAAAAGAAATGGTTGGAAATGGCAATAGGTTAAAACGTGTACATAAATAGATAAGCAGGTACCCAGGAAATAGTCAGGTTTTACATATTTATGTATTGTTTATGTCTTGAATATATTTTGTTTTTTTAGTTAGTACACCATAGTAGTAGTAATTTAAAACCATCATTTAAGTACGAAGTTTATTATAAGTTGAGTGGAACGCCTTTTTTTTTTTTTTTTTTTTTTTTTTTTTTTTTCCGTGCGGAAATCCCCTCGGATACCATCTGTCGGTGGCATGTCGGACTCGAACCGACTAAAACCGCACGCCTTCGCCGGGTACTAATAGCCGGGGAACCAGGTATACCCTAGAAAGGAAGGCCCTGGTGCCCCGACATACCTCGGGTCATCTACAGACGAGTAGACGACTCCCGCCCCGTGTGGGAACCCCATGTTCCCTGTGCTCCCTGAAAGCGAGCGCGCTTCGCAACGCGCTCGCCGCCACCCCGGCCTGCTTCTGCTAGGGTGACAGATGGCCTCACCTGTCACCCCCAGGCCTGCGCTTATGGAGGACGGAGGTCGTTCTGCGACCTCCGGCGCCTGAGTCGCCTGCGCTGCCTGGCCCGTGCCCGGGCCTGGCGGGCCGGGAGAGTTCTAAACCTCTCCCGGTCCCGCTCCGCCGTCTCCTTCGCGAGCATAACTTGCTCGCAGAAGGAGACGGCAGAGTTCCACGCACTCTCGCTCCGCACGATAGCCGCAATCAGGCTATCGAGCGAGAGAACTCCCACTCCGATGGCCGCCACGAGGTCTCGCCTCTGCTCAACCCACGCCGGGCACTCTGCCAGCGTGTGGAGAGCCGTGTCCACGGTCTGGCCATCGCAGTGGTGGCACTCAGGCGTTGGCTCCTTGCGGATCAGACACAGGTGATCTCCGAAACATCCCTTCCCAGTGATCACCTGCGTCAATCGGTATGAGAGGGTCCCGTGACGCCTCTCGAGCCAATCCTCCATAACGGGTCTTACCGCCGCAATGACGGCGTGCCCGGCGCTCGGTTGCCCGAGTCGTTCCCTCCACTCCCCTATGATGACCTGGCGGAGTTGGGATTTCCGGTCATCGATTTCTCGAATCTCGGGGCATCGACCCAACTCCTGCGCCTCCTTGCGCCACTGATACAGTGCTGCAAGGGCTCTCGCCTCCAGGTCCCACGGTGGAGTTCCGGCCAGGAGACTCGCCGCCTCAAAGGAGATCGTGCGGTACCCCCTTATGATCCTGATGGCCAGCATTCGCTGCGGTCGCCGCAGTATCGCGACGTTGCTGGCCTTCAGGGCCCCCGCCCATACTGGGCACCCGTAAAGGGCCATGGACCGCACAACCCCCGAGTAGAGTCTCCGGCAGGAGTCATCGGGTCCCTTCATGTTGGGCAGCAGCCGCGCCAACGCACGCGCTGCCCCAACCAACTTGGGGACCAGACCTCGGAAATGATATCCGAAGTCCCATCGGCCATCGAGTACGAGCCCCAGATACCTGATCGAGGGCTCGATGCCGATGCGAGTGCCTCCTACCGTGAGGCTAGATCCCTCAGGCGGCTTCCTCCGAAGCCCATGGAAGAACAGGGCCTCGGACTTGTGCAGAGCCACCTCGAGACCCAGCCGCCGGATACGCTCAACGACTTGGGCAACCCCGGCCGTGGCCCTCAGGGTTGCCTCGTGGTGCGTCTTGCCGCGCGCCGTCACGAGTGTGTCGTCCGCGTAGCACACGACGGCGACACCATCCAAGAAGGCACCACGAAGCACCCAGTCGTAGCCGATGTTCCACAAGAGTGGCCCTAACACCGACCCCTGCGGAACACCGCACGACATTTCACGCCTACCGAGACCGGTCCTACTGGGGTAGACGACGGCTCTCTCCGACAAATATGCCCCGACTATGCGGCGGAGATAGAGAGGCACTTCGTGATACACGAGCGCCTCCCTGATGCAGCTCCAGGGCATAGTGTTGAACGCGTTGGCGATGTCCAAGGACACCGCCAACACCACTTCGCCCCGGGAGACTGCTTCCTCCGCCAGAGCCTTCACGCGCATGATCGCATCCACGGTGGAGCGCCCCTGACGGAAACCGTACTGGTTGTCCGCCAGATCCGGCCCAACCATCACGAGATGCTTGACGAGGCGCCTTGCAATCACTCTTTCAAAGAGCTTGCACACCTCGTCAAGCAACACTATGGGCCGGTAGGCGGACGGTGAGTCCGCCGGGCGCCCCTCCTTTCGGATGAGGACCAGTTTCCCCGTCCTCCACAATTTCGGAAACTGGCCCCGCTCGAGGCATGCGCTGAAGAACCCTCGCAGTCGGGGCTCGAGAGCCTCGTCGACTAAGGCCAGGACCCACGCTCGGCCAGGAATGCCATCGGGTCCCGGGGCGGTGTTTTTGGCTTTAAGCCGTAACACCGCCACCCTTAGTTCCACCCCAGTGACCTCAGGCACGTCGTCGTCATCCACGTTAGGCGCCTCAAGCGCCGGAGGCGGAGCCATCTGTGGCGGAGTATGCTCCACCACTCGCGTTGGGAACAGGGAGCCAACGACCCTCTCAAGCAGCTCTGGCTGAAGACACCGTGTGAGCGGCGGGGCCCATGGGCGCATCTTGCCCCTAACCATACGGTAGGGGCGTCCCCACGGATCCCGCTCCAGTGTCTCCAGCATCTCGCGGCGGGCCTCGCTCTTGGCCCGCTTTATCGCTGCCTGAAGGAGGAGGTCGCGATCTAAGCGCTTGAGCGCCCAACGTGGTTCAGGTGGTGCCGGTCTGACCGGCGCGCCATCTGCAGGGGCGGAGACGTCAAACCGAATATATCGGTGATCCGAACCTGTCTCCTCCCCGACAACGACGCGCCAGCCTTGGACACGACGCGCTAGCGAGGGGCATGCGAACGAGATGTCCACGATCGAACTACCCCTCGCCGTCACGAACGTGGCCACGGCCCCCCGGTTTAGGAGAACTAGGCCGAATCTTTCAGCCCAGTTCTCCAATGCCCTGCCCCTCGGGTTCGTGCGCAGGGAACCCCAAGCCTGCGACCAGGCGTTGAAGTCCCCCAGCACAAGAACCGGGTGGGGGCGACAGGCATCGACGACGACGGCCAGCTGAGCGAGCCATTGCTCGTACTCAGTTAGGTTTCGGTTCGGCGTGAAATAAGCGGCCACGACCGCTATATCTCCAACTATCGCCGCTACACAGCCCCGTCCCCTTGCAACTACTGCAAGAGGTGGAGTGCCGGCTGCGGTACCGTGCACTAGGGCCGCCGTGCCGTCCAAGTCGGTCTCCCAGGCAGGCCCGAGAAACCGATGGACATATGGCTCGGCGATAGCGGCGATGTTGATGGACCACTGTGCCATGCTCTGGAGCAGAAGATCCTGAGCATCGGCACCGTGGCCTACGTTCACCTGGAGGATGCGGAGATGTGGATCCATCACTGGACTTCCATCCCCGCATCCCGCAGCGAACTTTGCGACTGTCCAGCGGCACTCTCCGTCTGGATCAGCGGCTCGGAGGCGGAAGGTCGGCCTCCCGGCTTCGGTCGCGATAGGGCACAGGCCTTACCACCAACCCGGTGGTCGGCAGGCTTGCCCCCCGCTGCGCACCTAAAGCAACGCAGCGGAGCGTTGCAGCCACCCGCCTTGTGACCGGGCTGGCCACAGCGGAAGCATCGGTCCCCTACGGTGGCCTCCGCCGTGCAGTGCACCCCTACGTGACCCACCGACAGGCACCTGAAGCACCTTGCCGGTCGGGCCTGCAGGAGCCGTGCCTGCGCCCTCAGGAAACCTCCGACCAGGAGGCTCCGTCCATCGGCGACCTTCTGGGCCGCCGCGATGGGGCAGCTGACAACCGCTGCCCCCTGTCCACCGGGGCCGAAGCGTATTGCTCCGGCCTTCACGCTGTCCAGAGGGCAGCTTCCCGTCTCCGCCACGGCGAGTCTGAGCTCGTCCGCCGTGACAGAGTCGTCCAGGCCCGTGATGCGGACTTCGGCGCATTTAGTGGGCCTGGACACTCCGACGTCAGCTGCATCCAGTGACTCCCTCAGCTTAGCCGCTAGGGCATCGGCTTTGGGGCCACTGGTAGCGCCGGCTACCTCGAGGAGCCGGGCTCCCGTCCGTGTGTTTTTACACCGGACGCCCGGAATCTCGAGGGCTTTGAGGTCCACGTTGGCCTTGACTTTCGTCAAGACCTCGGCGTACCCCACGCCCCTCTCCGCTGCCTCCGCCGTCAAAGTGATAACGACGGCCGAGGAGCGAGGGGCGCGGAGCTTCCTCGGCGCTCCCTTCGCGGCGGCGGCGGCGTCCCTCCTCGCCTTCTTGGCCGCTTTTTTGGCGGCCTTCCGCCTCTTTTTGTTGTCCCCGGCCACCGTCCAGCCCCGCTCCAACGAGCGCTGTGCGGTGTCAGCCGGGGCCGAGACTGGGGCTTGGGTTGGGGCCGCCTTCCCCCTCCCTTTGCCCTTTCCGGTCTTCTGGGGCGGGGGGGCTGATGACGGCCCAGCCACCCTAGCTGCTGGCTGGGCTGTTAGGCCCGCCCTGGCAGCGGCCGCATAGGTTGCTCTTGGCGGAGCCAGAGGTGGGCGACAACGGGCGCTCTCTATTGCAGAGATGCGCCTCATAATTCGCTCCTCCATCTCCGCCACGAGTCGGACTAAGTCCGGCTCCTTAGGGGCGGACAACGCCACAGGTGCCGAAGACGCTGGTGTGGCACCAGCGTGGGCACGAGCCTTGGCGAGATCCGCCTCGAGGCGGGCTCTCTCCCTAGCGTGGGCCTTGCTCTCGGCCACGAGGAGTCGTCCCGCCTCGATGATGGAGCGCACGACCGCTACCAGGGCCTCCTGTTCGGGACCCCTGGCTACCCCGGACGTCTGGAGCAGGCAATCGGCCACGCCGATTGCCTCCTCGATCTGGTCCACGGGGTTGCCGGTTTTGCTCTGCTTCCGCTCACCCTCCCTCTCGCTCCTCACCTCGGTCACGTCTGTCGACCTCTCGGACGCGACCCTCTTCACGGGAGTGTAGGAGCGTAGGGGCTCCGTCTTCTGCTCCTGGGCAACTCTAGGAAGTCGGCCTCCTCCGCGAGCGCCTCTGCGGCTTGTGCCGACTTTGGGAGCCGAGGCTTCATCGCTCGAGGCCGACTCCAATTGCCTCTTCAGGCCCAGGCGAAGCGAGCGCCTTTTGCGCTTTGGAGTACCCTTCTGGTGCTGCTCCGCAGCTGAGACCATAGGGGTACTCGCTCCGCTCATCTCCGAGGCAGTGTCGGTGTTCGACACTATCTCCATGTTTCTTGCGTCTTCCGCGTAATTTCGGTTGCCGGATTTACTGCTCGGCAACGGGCAGGTTAGACAAAGGTTGCTCCCCCCAGAGTACGTTTAGGAGCTGCCGGAGCCGTCTGGCTCCGGGAGGGATTCTCCAGACGCAGTGCGTCTGGTACCCTCCTGGGTAGATTTAACAATCTTTGGGCCCATGTCATAATGTTAAGTTTAACGTCCTTCGACGGGGACGCCTTCGGCACTGGACTCCCTCCAGTGACTCAGCCCCTTGCCAGGCGTCAGAACGTGGGCTTAGAGCATTTTTTATAGAGGTTTACGTCCTCGCGGATCCGAAGATCCACCGGTCCTGTCCATTCAGGATTACGGCTGGGCCGGACGGGGTCTGCACCAGACCGGGTCCGTCCGCCCCAGGGTTTTTTATAGAGGTTGCCTTCCTCGTAGCCCTCGAAGAGCCGTCATTCCTGACCGTTGCCAGTCAGGGTTACGACATGGCCGGACGGTGGTCTGCGTCAGACCAGTGTCCCCCACCTCTGGACAGAGCCAGCTGCAGTGGACCCGTCCGCCCCCAGCCCGCTCTCCCCTATGCCCTCTGCCAAACAGAGGGACACGCGGAAAGCAGCCCTCCGAACAGCCCTTGACGGGCCGTTCCCACCTCGGCCGGAATTGGCCGCAGGCGGCAGCGCCTCTCTCCCTAGGTGGGTGGTCTCCGTTGCCCAGGGTGCACCACAAGGAGGTTCCGGACCACGCACCCCTGAGTGGAACGCCTACGAACTGTTAGAACAGTTTGGCAAATAGTAATATTGTAAAAAAAATGTAACTCAAATGTGAATAAAGTTTAAAAAAAAAATCAGGGGAATAGAGTACTTCACGCAATGATTTCTGGGATAGCGGTATAGCCGGTGGCACGTTTCCCCGTCATCCAAAGTCGAGTTTAACTTAAAGATTTCGCCTTGGAGATCGACTTTTTCCTTGGCATCATGGGCTAACGAACTGTCTCCCATCTGCAGAGGTGGAAGAGATTGACTACAGAAATTCCCCTGGACAGCCTGGGCAAGAGACCAGAATGCACGAGTTCCTGAAGGAAGTCTCTCACCAATTCGGATGATGTGCTCCGATTTCGCTCTGGCAATGGCTCTTTTCAGGGATTTTTTTTTTCTGTGGGGAAATCCCCTCGGATAACACCTACCGGTGTCCGGGAACCGGCTCAAAACCGCACACCGTCTCGGGTACCACTAGCCGGGGAACCGAGTGTACCCTAGAAAGGAAATCCCTAGAACCCAGACGTACCCCGGGGCATCTACGGAGGGTAGATGACCCCTACTATGTGGGAATCCCCATGTTCCCTTGGTGCTCCTCTCTCCCCTTTTGGGCACGCGCGCTCAACAGCGCGTCTCGCTGCCACCCCGGCCTGCTTCTGCTAGGGTGACAGATGGCCTCACCTGTCACCCCCAGGCCTGCGCCTATGGAGGTCGTAGAACGACCTCCGGCCCTGGGTCGTCTGCGGTACCTGGCCTTTACCCGGGATTGGCGGGCCGGGAGAATTTCAAACCTCTCCCGGTCCCGCTCCGCCATCTCCTTCTTTTGAGGGACCTGGAAGCAGTGTTGCATAATTATTTTAGCGTGCTGTTATTTACACCACTACTAGTCGTTGCATTTGCCCATGCATTTTGATTTAATTCTGATTTTTAGCCATTTTCTTTAATTCTTAACATGTTCTGTACGTAAGATATGATTCGAATCGTTTAGATATGATTCCTATTTTATAGAGCAAGAGGACTTGATAATATTAAAAGAGAAAATGTGTGAAAAGTATACTCACCTGTACAACACATACTGTACAGTTTGACAATAGTCCTGTTCATTGCTGCCTTTTCATTACGCAACTTTTGACCTCCACGAACCATGATAAACATTGGAAATACATCAGCAATTAAAAACCTAATCAGGTTTACCAATGTATAGAAAATTCGCTCCTGTTAAAAAAAATATTTTGAATATTTCACAAGAAGTATTTACTTACACAAGTTTTGACATAAATGTTTACCTTTTTAATGAATGACTCAGATACCATATACAATATATATATGTAAAGGAACATACTTCTCGTTATCCAAAATATCATCTAAAACAAGAAAAAAAACGTTAAATAATTATTTTTCTTTAATTGTTTCATAAAGATTGGTTTAAATGCAGTTCACAAAAGTTAACTATATTTAGAAGATATTAGTAAGTCGTAAAAATGGTAAAGAATTGCATTGTAAATGATTAAAATGTGTGTAAATATTTACTTGGTACTTAAAACATGCTGTTAGCTGTTGGCCACTGTACACTAAACGTTCATACAGCTCCGCCCCGCGCTGCACGTTTTCTAATAAACTTGAGTTCTTGTCCTGCCTATTTATTGGCAGAAATGTATGAGTATAATCCGATCGCAAGTTTTCCTTTGTATCAGCCAGTGTACCATTTAAGCACTTCAATAAATTTGATAGTAACTCTAAATATATGAACAACGCAAGAAAATCTAAGATATTGTTTATTTTATTACAGAGTGATGAGAAACACATTAAAATAATAACCGCACTATCTTTTACAGTGACCTTCATAAACCAACAACTTAATGCAACTAAAAAGAGTTCTTCAACAAGAAATACCGTACAAGTGGCTAAGAAAATAGAGACCATTTGTTTGAGTTTTTTCTTGTAAACAACGTTCTCGGCGTAGACGGTGTGGACAGCCATGAGATTAGTTATAGCCATTTTATATTCCGTCGATTTCAATACACTACATACAATACAAAAAAAGTCCCCAATAAAGTTATTCAAATAACCACTTGAATAAAAATATTTCATATTCGTAGTAACTGGCACAAGTGCAATTATAAAGTATATATTGTTTAGAAGCAGTAGTAGGTTTACTAAAATTTTGAAAATTACGTAAAATACTACAGTATTTTTACATCTTCTCCCATAAAAGGCGTAATTTCTATAAATGCCCATTATGTTCTCAGTTATTTTGAGATAGTGAATAATTTTCAATTCATTCATTTTAACAAACGAATTTCTAACAACTTGTATTTACGACACTGAGGTGGTCTATAGTTAAATATAAGTAAATGAAGCGTGAATTACTAAAACAATTCAATTACATTAGAACACCTATTTAATGAAAGGGCTCTCCGAAGTAATTGCTTTAAGAAATCAACAAATAAATAATATTAAAATTCCGTGTACCTACAATGCGACTGTACGAACACATGAGTACGTGTTTACACGACCAATGTACCGGTGATGAAGTATAGCAAAGAGACGTGATCAAATCAAATAGAGCGACAAATGCTCGGAGTTTCTCTAGGAATTAGGAGATCGGCAGGTCACTGACATTACCCGGAGAACAACAGAACTGGTTGTTGTGACAAACCTTGTGGGGGGCCTCCCATTAGATGTCATTCGGCTGAAAAAAAAACAAGAAGAAGATCCCCATGTGTATCGCCGAAATTCCTAATTTGAAGGCAATCAATTAAATAATTTTCTACGTGCTTTCCGGTAGCTTCTACGTAGTTCGGCTAATCTATCATTCCACCAATCACATCTACGAGTGTTAGTGATAGATCCGCGACCAATAGTTACATCAGCGCAGTATGTAAAAGTTTCTGATAGTATTTCTGCGCTTTCCTCAGCTGATAAACTACTGCGACTGAAGTCTTTGGTATGAGTTGCAAAGAGTGAACCAAACAAAGCCCAGTTCGCACCTTTAGTTTTATATCTAAAATTATAGGGAGCCCTTTGTGGATCCTGTGCAACCCTTGGTATGAATTCGTACACGATCAAGCGGTGATCACTACAGGATGCGTCCGGAAGGACACGCCATCCGGATATCGATACGTCGCCGCGCGTAAGCGTCACGTCAATAGAAGACTCACCCATTGGGTTGCAAAAAGTTGGTGGTGCATCGGGGGTATTGTGAATAATAAGATTGATTTCCGCAATGAAATCTTCAACCGCACAACGTCGAACCGTGTCGGTTGAACGCAACTTGCCATACCATAATGAAGATGACGCATTGACATCAGCGCCAATGATAATTTTATGTCCCACGAGGAACTGCAAGACGTAACGTAAGTGATGTAAGTGAGGATCAATAGGATGTGAATATTGAAAATAGCAGCTCACTACGTAAACCTTACAGGTAGAGAATGAGATCTCAGCAACGGCGCAGTGTGACGTCATAAGATTACGCAAAGATGTTACCGTAAAATTAGAACTTGCAACATATATCCCAGCCTACGAACGGCTGTCAAGCTGTACTACATTACGACGCAAGTGAGCGCTCTGATATTGTTTTTTGTAAAAGGACAATGTCTAACTTTTGTTCTAAAATTAAACGGTCTAATTCTGATGTAGCTATTTTATCGTTATGAAGATTTAACTGGCCTATCGAAATATTATTCATTACTTAGTAAGTTACTCTTTTAACTTTTTTTTTTTTTTTTAAACTAAGTTAAACTATTCAGTAATTGGTATTTAATATTAGCTGTTCCAGTTTTAATTTGTATGTGGCACAGTCGTATGAGCCGCATCGATGGTCAGATGGTTTTTTGAACCGCTTACACTGTGCGCACGTGGGCTTAAAATCTGGTGTGTCTTTATCTGGACAAGCTCGCGTTTCGTGTGCGGCGGCGCAATTAGCACAAGTAGGGGTTTTTATGGTGCAAAACTTTTGTACATGACCGAATTGCTGACAATTTAAGCAACAAACTACTTCTATATCGTCTATGAATCTACATGTGGCCCAGTCTATATAAAGTTTATCTTTTGTATTGGCTAGATGTATGCATACAACAATGCTCTCATTGCTCTTAGAGTTGCCAGGTCCCACTACAGAGCTGCTGTGGAAAAATCCAAGGGAAACTTAATTCAGAAACTTGTTGATAAACTCGATAGAGAGGGCCCATGGTCACCTTTGTATCACGAATTTAAGGCAAATAGATCAATCGACCTTGCATACATACAGAACATCAAAATTAATAACAGATATACCACAGGAGTAGAACAAACAGCAGAATATCTTTTAGACTCACTCGTACCTGACGATCGACCGGAAAACGACACTGATCATCACCGACAGATCAGGCAGTGGGCCATCGAACCACCACTGTCTCCAATGTCTGATTTACCATCTTCAGACGAATTTCTCGGTATCATTAGATCCTTGCCGCTAAACAAGGCTTCGGGCGATGATAAAATATCTAACAAAATGATAAAAGAAGCTTGTAAACTTTCGGGTGACACGATTTTCACTGTCTTTAAACGTTGCATTGCTGAAGGAATATTTCCTCGTATATGGCGGTGCGGTAATATTCGTATAATACCAAAAAGTGGCGACAAGCCACCGGATGATCCTAAATCCTACCGACCAATCACATTATTACCATCGTAAGGAAAGCTTTTAGAACGTCTTGTAGTGCCCCGGCTTCTGCCAGGTGGAGTCAAATTTCATGATAGACAATTTGGATTTACGTTGGGTAAATCGACAACTGACGCTGTTATATCGGTTAGAAAGTTTGTCACAGAGTCAAAATTTCAATACGTGCTGGCTATTTTCTTAGATATATCTGGCGCCTTCGACAACGCATGGTGGCCCATGCTATTGCTGAAATTAAAATCACGGGGGTGCTTTAAAAATATTTATTCCCTTATCTCTTCGTACTTTTCACAAGGTACAACTAAACTAGGACTTGGTCATCATTCTGTGTCGAAGGCGCTTACAATGGGATGTCCTCAGGGATCGGTGCTAGGTCCATACTTGTGGAATATCGGCTTCGACGATTTTCTTGCGATACCAATACCATCCGGATGTACTCTGAACGCGTATGCTGATGACGGCTTATTACTGGTGGAATCTGATACTAGGGCGGGGCTTGAGAGATTAGCCAATAGATGTTTGAGCTTGATATCTCAATGGGGTGAACGTAATCGCTTAACTTTTGCACCCAACAAAACCTTCCAGCTACTTTTAAAAGGTAACCTCAAATCACCGCCGACCATTAGATTTGACAATGTTACTGTAAAAAATAAAACCACAGTGTGTTATCTAGGATTAGTTTTAGAAAGAAACTTTTCATTTATCGAACATATTAAAATAGTTAATGAAAAGTCTAAAAAGAGTTTCTGTGCATTGACAAGGATATCAACTGCGACATGGGGTCTATCATTTAATACATTAAAGATCATATACGGAGCTACTTATTTAGGTTCTATGTGCTATGGTGCACCTGTATGGGCCGATAGGGCGACCGTAGGCGCTGTCCGTCGCAAACTGTTACAAGGCCAACGACTTGCACTGATATTCTTGTGTAAGGCATATAGGACGGTTAGCACTGAGGCTTTGCCGGTGTTGGCGGGTGTGCTTCCGGTCGATCTCGAGGTGCAGAGACGTGCAGCCATGTACTATTCAAGACAACAAAACATGGAATGCGATTTTTTGGGCGCGCGAGATCGCGGTAAAATTACAAGATTGCTTCAACAGCAGCCCGATGTCTATAACGACCTCATAGACGAATGGCAACAACGCTGGGATGAATCATCCAAGGGGCGCCATCTTTACCAATTCTTTCCATCTGTTCGCGAACGGTTGTCGAGGATATGGCTTGAGGTGGATCACTGTGTCGCTCAATTTCTTACGGGTCATGGTAACTTTAAGAGCAAGCTTTATTCATTTAAATTAGTCGAGTCACCATTGTGTCAATGCTCAACACCTAACTCTCACTATGAACAGTCTGCTCATCATATCCTCTGGGAATGTAATCTTTGGTATAATGAACGTAATATAATGCTGAATAGCTTGCAGGTGACATCTGGGGCGGTATACTATGGGGATCTTGTGTCAACTAGGGTGAATTTCCGTGCGTTTAGGCGATTCTGCCATACATATTATAGAAATCAAACATAGCTCACGTAGTAATATTTGTGGCCGTGGTGCTTCCCTGTTTAAAAGGGTGTATGCCCATTTTACTTCATTTCGTCGCCCGCTTTGCTAAGGAGGGAAGTGGATTTACTGTATTTCCAACTCCTCCAATTTTCTTCTGATTAATTTCGTTGCGGGTTCCAAGACAGTTTAATTTCTTCCTGGGACTTCCCGAGTGTCATAACTCGGTGTGTTCGTGGGTCACTGCTGTGGATCCTGGTGCACAGGAGTTACAGTGGTGGGCGTGTGGGTGGGATTAGTCCCATGTAAAAAAAAAATCAATTAAATAAGCCATAAACTCAATGCTAGCTACTGACGTTAAACTATAGCTCATTGTAGATCAATTGCCGATCATGTCGGTCTCGGGTAGGATCATCGGACAGACTATGGAATTGCATGGTAAACAATTGTACTCCGGATGTTTAAGAAATGACAATTACGCGAAATAATATTTTTTAGAAATAATAATAAACTTTTTATTGCAGACCATGGTGTCCAATTTGTTAGTAACAATATTCTAGTGTTAGTACAATACATAAAGAAAACAAACCATAAAACAAAACGAAACAAAGAAAGATAGACATACACACATACAACAATCATTGCTGCGCCATTCCGTACTGCGCAGCAACGATTGCTGTAACCACAGTCCAGCCGACCAGAGATCATGTTCTCGATACTGTTGATGCTGCACCGCACCCTGAGCACCAGATATGTGCATCTTTTACGCATCGTAGCATAAAAACAATCTACGCGATGTTCAGCAAACATCCCTGATGCACTCTCTATGACATCATTGTCCTTGAGGTCAGAGGTCAGCAGATGTCCTAAGTACTTAAATTTATATACCCTACGCAATACTGCACCATTGAGCGTTAGATTAGGAAAAGGAAACTCCTTACCTGTACTGCTTCCTCTGGCCTCAAAGACCATGACTTCACTTTTTATTGAATTATATCTTAAGCAAAGCGTATGCTTCACAAATTGTAAGCAGTTTATTTAACCCACACACAGATGCACTCAGCAGCACCATGTCATGAGCGTAG
Source organism: Arctia plantaginis (assembly GCA_902825455.1). NCBI lineage: Eukaryota > Metazoa > Arthropoda > Insecta > Lepidoptera > Erebidae > Arctia > Arctia plantaginis. The sequence goes on from CADEBD010000642.1 coordinate 16,998, forward strand.
ATACTAATATTTTCTTTGTGGACTTGAGTCCTATAGATACTTCTAACACCAGAGCTTGCAGCTATGCCTGCTGGCCCTTATAATTACACTTTTTCTTCTTTTTCTCTTATCATTTACAAGCCTGTACTTATGAATATAACTAAAACAATGTGAATATTGTAAATTTTCAAAACTATTAGATGTATGGATCACGGCTTTCTTTTTAAGTAGGTTTAATTATGTTATAAAGGATGTGTGTCACGAATCCCTGGCCTAAGGTATAAAAGCGTGAGGCTTAAATCTCTGAAGCTGGTCATGTCGCGCCAAAGAAGTTAAAAGAAAGGACATGCTGGAGGGTCTCGATCGTGACCCCTGGGGTCGCCCTTATCGCGCGGTGCGACAAAAGCTCCGTGCGTCGGGTTTTGTTTGAGAGAATTCTCTCTGCCCGCATCGTCCGTCATCTGTCGGACCCCCGATTCGGGTTTCGAGCGGGGCGTTCGACGGTCGACGCTGTGTTGCACCTCAGGACCGTGACCGAAGTCGCGTGCTTCCGCCGGTATTGTTACGTTGTAACAAATACACAAACTTACAAAATAAATAAATAAAGAAAAAAAGATCATTACACACAGACAAACAAAGTAACAGTTGTTACGATCGAATGGAAACCGCGCGCTTCTGTTTCTATATGTTCATTGAAATTTACTGTATAGGTTTTTATGTTCTTATCTTCATTTCTGTTATCTTTAGACATCCTGTCTATTTTATTTGTTATATTCTTTTGTTCTATCTGCAAGTTCTCATTTTGGGTTAATCTGAATTTCTTTATCATATCCAATCCGATTATGAAATCTTCAAAATCTTCATTTTCTACTATGTAAACATCCACCTCTTCTTCTAAATCAAATATTTTTATTTTTATTAAAAATAGGCCCTTTCAAGATAGTAGAAAAAATATCGAATTCCATTTATAGAATTGATATAGGCAGCAGAAAAACAGAATCAACATTATTTCACATAACAAAATTACAACCTGTCGTAACAGATGCTGAAGAAGATGAAGGAGAAGAAAACGAATATGAAGATAACTTATAGGTACATTGTATAGATATATTGCTTAGAATTTTCGCTCTTGGGGGGGGGGGGGGGAGGATGTAATGAAATGAATGACATTTCATTAATTTGAATTTCGCGCATCGAAGTGACATGTGAACTATGATTCAATGGCAGATGACGCTTAGATTATTTTGTGCATTTTATTGTTATAAAAACTTGTAAAGAGATAAACCGAAGGATACGATTGAGGAAGCGATATTAGTGAACTTTAAATGTCGTTTCTTTGTGTTTTCAGGTGAGATAGAAGTGTAATTGTCATAACTTGATAATTGTTGTAATATTGTAAAGGCGTATTAAATAAAACAGAACTTTGTATTTTCAGAGAAACAATTTATTTATTTATTTATTTATTTTATACTTTATGCACAAATGTGACACAGGCGGACTTAATGCCGTAGGCATTTTCTACCAAGTCGACCTTAGGGCGATGCAGAGTTAAAAAAATGGTAGATGCACAGAAATTAGAAATGTAATTTAAAAGAAAAAAAATAATAATAGTATAAATAGAATATCATATGCACAGGGTACTTAAATAAATTGCATTAGAATATATTTTAATACAAGAGATACATACATATATAATAGGTAATATAATAGGTAAATAATACATAAGTATTTATGTTTACATAATAATATACATTTATACATACATATAACTATACATATTATATATATATACATACATACACACAATAAATTTTAGAAGAGAGAGGTATCAAGGTAGATCTGATAAGGAGTTTAAGAGATGTTTCCGCAACAGGTATTTAAAAGTTTGCCGAGTTTTTGCAATCCTGATCTCGCGAGGCAGCGCGTTCCATAACAGGACGGATTGTACCAGAAAGGTAGAATGTACGAAGTCAGAGCGGTGAGTGGGACAGTGAAGAAGGAGGTTGCTTGAAGATTTAAGGTTTTTATCATGGTTTGCCCCTAAATATTGAAGTTGAGTAGTTAAGTAGGAAGGAGAACTAGGAGAAAAAAGTAAAGAATATAGGGTAGTTAATGCTCGTGTCTCTCTGCGTTGACGAATTGGAAGCCACCCCAAATGGGAGCGATGCTACGACACGTGATCATATTTGCGTAAATTGAAAACGAATCGAATGCAATTGTTGAGAAGACGGTCAAGCTTATTGAGCAGATCTGCATTCAGGTCAAAGTAGCACACATCACCATAGTCGATTATAGGGATTATAAGGGTCTGGGCAAGCATTACTTTAGTTTTTATTGGCAGAAAGTTCTTAAGCCTATAGAGGGCCCGCAACGAGCCTGTGACTTTCTGGCACACAGATGCAACTTTATGGTTTTTTTATGGTTTATTTTGAAGATCCTCAATAATATACCTTATAAAACGTGAATGAATGCCCGGATATTGATCTGTCAGAATAACTCCTATTTCATCTGTCTCCAGTACTTTCGTTTTATTTTGTAGAAATCCATAAATTATGTCGTCAATTTTCCCAGTTTTACAACATTTTTCATTGATTTTGGGCTAATATTAGTTGTAGCGCGATACAAAAATAGCTTATAATAGCTCAATAAATGAGCCATCCTACACTAAAATGATCTATATAACCTAACAAGCAAACTTTTCAGCTTTATAATATACGTATAGATGAAGAACCAGTGGCGGATTATCCTTAGGGTAAAGTAAGCACGTACTTAGGGGCGCTGCGCGCGCAGAAGATTTGTCCAGTCAATAGCGCTATATGTTGCACCAGTGTGGGTGACAAATCTGAGCGCCCAGAATAAGGCACGCCTATAGCACCCTCTGAGAATGGTGGCGGAATTCTTCGATGTGATTTTGAGGTGAAAACGAGTAGCGTAAGGCCACCAGCTGGAGCCTTTGGTGCCATCGAGGTGCTACAGTCGTTCATCATTGAGTAGGCAGGGTTGCAGTACGGGAGCTTTTCCTTCCGACGAGCGCAGGTCCTTTTATGGTACGTCTGCTGAGGAAAGTACCAGCAGTCGATCGCTAGGAGTGAATTGAGTTGCGCCTGTCAGGACTGCGACTGCAGTAAGAATTCGGCTCATCGCAGACTGGTCAACGGCGCTCATTGCAGTCATCGGAGAGGATTTGTCGCTACCGGCCATTAAACGCTCCTTGGCTGACGCGCCTTCCAGCGCCTCATGCCGCCCTGACTGTGGTCTCATATGGACGGGTTTCCTCCCACCTCGCTACGATAGCCTACCGCGAGGAAATGTCGTCCTCGAGTGGTGGACGTCTTCTAAATGAGAGTTTTCCCCGAAGGTGGTGCCCAGGTCCGAATAAAAAGTTGTGGTAAAGAAATGCTAAATAAAATTTGGAGTTATCACATCAGTATCACACATATAGTAACGTCAACTAGTAGCTTTTAAAAATGGGCTTATGGGCTTCCTCTGCCCTTGCCTAGGAGATGTATTTCAAATTAAAACAAAAAAAATGAAAAAAAAAGAAAA
>CADEBD010000643.1:0-21555 GCA_902825455.1 Arctia plantaginis
TGGTTAGGGGAAAAAACACTTCATTGAAAGGCTTGATGTAAGCTCTATACGACGGTTAGGTATTCAATTCAATTCAATTCAATTCAATTCAATTTATTTGCGATAATATGGGTTATACAAAAAGAAAAAAAAACAGGTGGAAAAGATACAGCTAGTTTCACCATATTAAGCCGAATGTCACAGCATGCAAAAATTAACAATAATTATTGATTATAACAAAATAATATCCAATACTGTCATTTTCTAAATAATAATACAGTTCTTAAGTTAAATAATACATAATAAACAAATAATAATAAATACAAACTATAATATGTCAAATTAATACGTCAAAATTTCTGTACTGATGTATGTCAAAGGAAGATGTAAGTATTGCATTATTTACATCATTCTACATATTATCTTCCATGTATTCTTTTACCGAATAATAAGTATTCACGGTGACCTACTTAGGTGGGTTGAATCGTACCTAACTAATCGCTCTCAGGCTGTTGTATTGGGTTGGTTTAAGTCTGACTTTGTATCTATTCCCTCTGGCGTTCCCCAGGGATCGCACCTTGGCCCTCTCTTTTATAACGCCTATATTTTTGACATAATTTACCACATCAAGCACTTACATTACATACTCTACGCTGATGACAAAAAGATTTACACATCCATCAACTCCTTATCTAACTGTGTCTTGCTTCAAGAGGATCTCGACTCTTTATTCAGGTACTACGCTAAAAATAATATCACGGTTAGCATCAAAAATGTCCAAGTATATCCTTTACCCGTAAAAGAAATCCTATCATTTACCAATACAGTTTTAACAGCGTTGCAATCGAGAGGGTCAAGGTTGTGCGAGACCTGGGTATACTTTTGGACTCGGAGATGTCCATGCGGCAGCACATTGATGCTATATGCAGCAGATCATTTCGCAATCTCGGTTTTGTCCTAAGATCTTGCCTACCTTTCAAGAGTTTGTTGAGCTTAAGAGTTGTTTATATTGCTTTTGTTCGTAGTTTACTGGAATACGGTTGTAAGATATGGTCTTTCCTGTTATGGCGATACACAAAGGCAGTCTGGAGCGCATCCAGAAAAAGTTTATAGATCACCTTAATTTTAAATTTCGTCACAGCTTACATGATTACAGAGAAAATTTTCGTATTTACAATCTACTAACTCTCGAGGAAAGGCGTAATTCTGATGGATATGGGGGTTACTCTATGACATTTTGCGAGGACGGTTCGATTGTCCTATGCTTTTAAATAATATTAAGTTTAATGTACCCAAGAAACGCACTAGACACACTACACTATTTTGCACTTCATTTCACTCGAATAATTACGGTAGAAACTGGTATAATATCACGTTTACTCGACTCTTATAATAAACACTTAATAGTGTGGAATATTTATCGGTTCTAAGGACATATTCAAAAAAACGAGTTTCGCTTAAATTACTATTATCATAGCTTTCTAAAAATGTCAACATCATTGCACTGAATGGCTGGTTTTATAGGTTTCTAGATGATATAAATCTTTAATGTATTTATTGTATTTAATTTTTTCGCCCATATTTATATATATTGTATGTGTTATTTATTTCAGTTATTTATTATATATCATATTTTACATCAATACACCCATCTTTTCAATATTACCAATCAGTTTTAATATTATGTATCATCCACTCTATGTATCTACCGTGTATAACTTTTATTGGCTACTCATGTAATCATAGTTTACTACCTAGTTACTACTAATAAAATAAATAAAAATAAAATACAATTGACCGGGATATAACAATACTAGACAAACTAACAAAATAGTTTTTATTATAGACATAGCAGTATGTAACACACCACAATCTCCTCACGACGCACACAGGCATAAAAAGGCATTGGCAGGTAGATAGAGTAAAATAGTACCCATTGTCATATCTGCAACTGGTTGAGGCTATCTTGAAGAGTCTTCGGTACTACTACCAAAGACTCTTCAAGATAGCCTCAACACATTGGAAATGCCGAAATCCTCTCTCATACTCTTACAAAAAGTCCTTCTTAATACATGCCGTCTCACACGCAATTTCTCGCTTCATCCTCATCATCTTAATTTCATATCATCCCTTTTTGGCACACATGGCTAAGGCCCGTGTGTTAAATTTTGTTACCCCTTTAAAATAAAAGGGAGACCAGACAAGATATAAAATGACAATAATAATAATTTATTTATTGGAGTAACTGAGACTCATAGATGTTAGTAACAATTTGAACTTACAGCTATATTAGTACGTTTTATAATTAAGGTTATAAAATTAAGGTTAGACTCATTGCCTCGCGGTAACAGGTGCGGCTAAAACCCCGATGCAATGTCATATACGGACAATCAAGTCTACTTGCAATCATGTTCAGTATGCTGCCGTAGCTGACCCGCACCCTGCGCACCAGAGATGCGCACCGTTTTCGCATGACGGTATAGAAACAGTCAACGCGAGCCTCCGCAAACATCCCTGATGCGCTGCAGAAGCGAGGCAACCCCACCAGCACCCTGAACGCGTTATTATACTGGATGCGGAGAGCATTGTATAATTTTTGAGTAAAATGTGTCCACAGTTAGACGTATAAAAGGATGTACAGTAAGCAACGAAATAATACATGTTTTGTTTCTCTCAAGGCTCACGCAAACCTACGGGCGATCATATTAGCTCTCACAGACAACGTCCTCCGCTCCCTCTCGATGTCACCATCGTCCCTGAGACTGGCAGTAAGTACGTGTCCTAGATATTTAAAGTGCTGTACCCTTGATAATGTCATGTTATTTAATTGAACTGACGGTACAGTTTCTGGGTAATTACTTCCCGCCCCAAAGACCATAACAACACTCTTTGCAACATTATATTTGAGGCCATGTGCCATGGCCGTGTTGTGTGCCGTGCCAAGTTGGCATATTCCTCGCAAGTTTTTATGAGCTTCTTTAGGCTACAGACAGATGCGCTCAGCAGCGCTATGTCATCAGCGTAACTAATATTATTCAGACACACACTGTCTATGTGACAGCCGACACGCATGCTACCGAGCGCCACTATGAGGTCATTTACATAAACATTAAAGAGGGTGGGCGAGGACAACCCTCCGTATCTAACGCCAGAATCCAAGCCATAGCTTTTCGACAGAGCCTCGGCCCATCTTACGTTATTTACCTGGTTTCCATACCAATATTGTCTTTTCCAGCTTTTTCCACAGGATATCATAGGAAACCAGGTCAAAAGCTTTCTCAGGTCGAGAAAGCAGGCATAGACGGGAGTTTTTCGCTTAGTGAAATGAAATGAAATGAAATGAAATGATATTTATTTCTGTAAGTAAATCTTTTCAGATATTTTTACAAGTCGGACTTTATAGCTAGAAGGAGCCGGCATTTCCTAAGACTCACTCTGGGAAGAAACGCCGAAACAAACCACAGAGGTGTCCTTTTTTTTTTAAGTCCGTAAACAAAGTTAAATAAAACTGTGCGAGTACAGTATAGGGTCTGGATAGGCCTTTTGAGGAAAGGACCATAGTTTTGAGTCAACCTGTCCATACAGACGGCATACAGGCTCCAGCCATCGTGTAGCCTAAACCGATATTGGTCAAGATCAACGACCCGAAGCATGACACTACCGCCAGCAGGACATTTGGGTAGGCCGTGGCAACACTCAAAACCACCAGAAAGATAATAAAATATGAATTAACATTACAAGCCTACACTGTACTCACATTTACATACTTACACAAAAATAAAAAAAATACTATACAGTTCAAAGTCAACGAAAAATAAAATACAAAACAAAATACGAAAATACACCAAAAAAAATAATAATTAAATGTCCATCACTTTCAAACTTAACAACAAAGATGTCTACGTAAATGTGGGAGTGAGCAGCATCAATCCCAAGCAAATTTGTCGTCTAAATAATCTGTAATAGTGTAGTAAGCCTTTTCACATAGTTTTAGCTTTACTAAAGACTTAAATTTATTAATACTTAATTCATGGAATTTGCTTGGCACTTTATTGTAAAATCGCACACCCTGACAACGAAAAGACTTGCTTACTTTTTGTAGCCTAGTGGTTGGTAACACGAGTTTATCTTTATTTCTAGTGTTTATTTTATGCATGTCGCTAACTTTGTGAATAAATGATTATTTTTCTTTACATACACTAAATTTTCATATATATATTGAGATGCGACTGTCATGATACCAATTTCTTTAAACTTATCCCTCAGTGACTGCCTATAACTGAGATTATAAATTGCACGAATAGCTCTCTTTTGCAACACAAAGATACTTTGAATGTCAGCAGCATTTCCCCACAACAAAATACCGTATGACATTACACTATGAAAATAGCTAAAATAGTGTAGTACCTCACCGCATGCTTGACACTAAGTATAAGCGTTTTCGGTTGAAAGTCCCGGTTGAAAACCAAATTGATTGTCATGAACCTTAACAAACTTTCTAAGTTGAGAATTGATTACGCCATCAAACACTTTAGCTATTATAGTGGCAAGCGATATGGGTCTATAGTTGTCACTTTTGCCCACATCACCAGTCTTGTTTTTGACAATTGGTGGTACTAATACGGTTTTAATCATATCAGGGGGCAAATAAGCATGACCCAAGCAAAATGAAAATAATATTGCCAACACCCTCGGTAAATGTGGACCCGCGTAACGAAGGTGCTCTATGCTGAGACCATCATGACCGGATGGCTTGTCTCTAGCCATACTACATATTATTCGTTCAATACTTGAGGCAGTGAGTTGAGTTTCCAGCTTCACATGCACTAAACACTAAGCATCGACGTTGACGGTCCTAATGGTGACCTTACTCTAAAAGTTTCGACAAAGCGATTAGCAATTTGAACAGCATCGTTCTCACCATCGACGCTCACGGGGATGCCTGCCTTCATTTTCAGTTTATTCGTTTATCTCCAAATGACCGAAAGTCATTTTTTGAGAGATTTGATGCTAACATATCCATCTTGATTTGGGTCTCGTGGTCCTGGCACCATTTCAAACGAGACTTAAAGATCCTCCTAACACGTGGTCAAAAGATGGCTTATTATTATTGATCCACAATAAAAATTTTAGCTTGGCATCCCTATGCGCGTCGCTTACATGCTTGTTCCATCCAATGACCACTCTCTTTTGATACCTTTACTCTGTGGCCGATTCACACAAGGTGCATACAATATCCTTATACATCTTATCAATAATCGTCCTATGTGTTGTGTTATTACATGTATGTCTACAACATTCTCTAAAGGCAATTGGGAAGTCGATAAGTCGTAGTTTTTCATGACATTTTTTAGTAAAAAGCTGTATTTGTTCTTGACTTCTGTCTCCCCAGATAACTGCATTAGGCCCCATATTAGGTAACATTTTTATACAGGCAATATAATTTAATTTACATTTTAATATTAAAGGGAAATGATCGGACCATAACACACTATATTTAACAAAGCATTTTACTACCGAGGATGATGCAGCCTTGGTAACCAAACAATGGTCCAGCCATCTTTTACACCCATGGGCTTCACTAATTTAAAACCATTTAAACCATTTATTTTTGCTACACAAGAAACATAAAACATACAACAATAAATGTATATGTATCCGATGTAATCCCTAATAACTCGGTGTCAACACATGACCAATCGAAATCACTACAAAAGTTCAGAAATTCTTTATAAAATCTTTCTGTTGGGTGTGCATTCAAGTCCTCTCAAAATGTAACAGTACTCTGTATTATAACTATCTATAATCGCACTCACCGCACCGAAGCAATCCGTAAACTCAGCCAGATTTGTTAACTCGTCAGTGGGCATGTACACGGTCAGTATTAAAACCGAAGTTGTAACAGTTATTTTTTTATTATATTTGTATTGCGTACGGAGTTGTAAACAGTGACATCTATTGCCCCGCGTCGCATTTATAGATTTATCCAAAGTAGATTGTAACTATAGTATTGATGTTCTTCGTCCGCCATCGGACCACTAGATGGCGTTTGTTTTGTTGGTAAGACATAGTAATAATTTATCCTGACAAATTGTATTGGTGTTAAAAGTGTCCTGTTATGTAGGAAGCGAGTTACTGTTGAATTGAGTCGTGTTAACCTCGATGATAATTTGAGTGACAGTTTAAAATGATAAAGAAGGGATTCTTTCTAGAAATTTCACAAACCGAGCATATATAAGTCCGACTTTCAGCCACAGCGGGACGTGACGTTAAGTAGTATTTTGTTTGTCTGGTAATTTCATTTTAGTAATATTTTCTTTGTTCTAAGTACCCACGCCAGTGGTAAGTTAATCTTAGTTTTCTTGTAGTCATTTGTTTCTGGAACCTGAACGACTATATGAGTGCTAATCCATTCGTAGGGCTCCAGATTTCGGGTCAAGACAATCAATCTCAGACGGCGTGCTCTTTCGTTTGTGGCCTTCTGGTGCGTAATCGAGCTTCTCAGAACCCTCTGGTAAACTGGCAGTCACGCGGCTCACCAAGCAAGCGGTCAGCCTTATTCGAGGTTACGTAATTCTTGTTAATGTAATTAATATAAATATTGAACCTTCCATTATACCTAATATAAATAGCCGACTCGGGCTGGTGTGGAAGTGGCCTGCTGGATTGATGACGAGGAGGCTCCGAGCAGCATCAGCTCGGCCTTGACGCTGCGGGATTTTTTTATATACCCACTATTTTATGTTTTTTTTATTGTAACTCTGTATTTATTTTAAATATACATGTATGTATGACTGAGGTGTGAGTTGTCTTTCTCTGAGGAGTCCCTTAGGTTGCCCACACGCACACCCTTCTGTTTTCGACAAGGCTGCCCTGAGGTAATCTCGTGTATTTCTCCGCTGGGTAAGCCGGTGAGTAGTCCGCCTGACAGTTACAAATTGGCGACCAACGTTTGGCCAACGACCCAGACCTCTGTGTGTGTGCTGTGTGAGTGTGCCTAGGGGGATTCACTTTGGAGGAGACACTTCCATCCGTCCGAAACTCCCCAGGACGTTAATTGGTTTTGCGGGTGCAGTACGCACGTAATAATTTACCCTCATTGTATTTTCAGCTCATCGTACCATCATCCCTGAGGCAAGGAAAATCTGTGAGACACCTAAATTCTAAATTAACTCAAAATTCCAACTGCACAGTTCTCGGTAAGTTTAGAAACATTTTTTGGCCAAACTAAATTTTTTTTTTTTGTTTTCTACTTCTGTCTGTCCCTTTGAGGTCCGTAGCGTGAAGTTGTGCATACGTGTATATTTTGTGTGTTCCTTTATCCCAGTACTCCTGGTGTAATTAACTTATAAACTTAACTTAACTTATAAAGTTTTATGTACCCTCCATCTTTTATAACCTACTGGCTTAAAATTAATATAAAATAGTTTTGTTGTATACATACCCTACTTTCAATTTATGTCAAAATAACTTTTATAATTGTAAACTATGTCAATTCATTGGATTAATGTGTCAATAATCTGAAGATATATATCTGTGTATTTCTCTCTAGCTTGCCCAAAATCAAGTAAGCATCCTAACAGTTTAAAATAGTAGTGTAAAATTGTGTTAAATATAATTACCTAACAATCTGTGTATCTAAAGCACAGTACTATTATAATACAGTATTGTAACTCGGCCGCATGATAGAAATAAATGCCTACAGCCGCGCGGTACGTAAACATGCGTTAGGGCTGCCCGTCTCCAGCATTTTAATTATATTTGCCTACTTTCTGTTTCTATTTAGATTTGTGATTGTAAATATCCTTTTTATATAAATAAATGAAATACTTTGTATATTGAATAGGAATTGTTCAATAAAAATGCGTGTTGTTTTTTGATTGGTAGATTAAATTAAAAAACATTTTTTTGTTTGAAAAACCAATCGGGCTTATAAATTAGCGACCGAAAAAATCCTTCTATAAAATAAAATAAATGTGCTTTCTCCATACGCGTTACAAAACTCCAATCCTTAGAAACTCCAACACCTACCACCTACTCAACTAGAATGCAAGAAACAGCTGACGAGTAAGTAACTTTTTATCTCAGCTAATTAACGTCTCTATAAATTACCTAACCTATAACCTACAACTCGCAACAACTCAAAACAAAAATTCTTTGGTCACCAATTAATTAATTATTAAAAAGCTGAACAGCTGACTACGAATGTTTTTAAAATCACAACCCTCAAACATCTAAATATTATATATGAGTCTAGCTGTTGTTGTTAATACCGAGAAAATAAAACCAGTTTTTAGTGGTATATGTTGTTATAGTAGCAGCAGAAACACTTTGTGAAAATTTCGAAAACTGTCTAATGACACACAGACGGTAACAAATTTTTTTTAGTATTATTCATACACACAGATAATAAAGATATATTATTAATAATAAAATACCACGTCTTAAGTAGAATTTTCTTTTTTTTGAATTATGCAAAGTAACAAAACAAACATGCACCGAAGTTTTAACACAAGCGTAAGTAGGTAGGTACCTACCGTATCATGATTCATTCAGAACCGCATGTAACTCCCTATTTCACTAGTTGTCACTAGTTTAATAGTACCGTGTCTAAAGATAATATAACTTGTGTCTTAGATTTTGAACCAAGAATATTTTTGTTTTCAGTTGAATTTGTTTCTCAATTTTTAAAATATTAAAATTTATTTTAACTTTCTCACAGTCTGTTAATAGTGAAGGAGTATACTCAGTAGCATTATTTTTTACTTTTGTGAACTGTAAAAGTCATTAAGTCTACATTACTACATAGTTTGTAAACTTGTTGAGATTTTTTGTATAATTGAACTTAAATTGTAGACCACCATGGCCCATTTACGTAAGTGCATTAATTACCTTAAAAAGGATGAACTTGTTTAATGAACTGTCTGCCATGGGGATTTCAGCGAATCCTGATGATACGGTTGTCGGCTTGCGAAGGGAGCTGCGTACTGCGTTGCGGCTTATCCGGCATGGCAGCATTAAGACCATCGCCGCTGTTCCTGCTGTTGCCGCCTCTGAGTTGTCTGTCTGCGAGCCTAAGGTCCTTGAACTGGAACAGGTCCTTTCTTCAGGTGACTTTGTTTCGAATAAAAATTGTCGTACTAGAGTTGCATTGAGGGCTAATTATCTTCTCGCTAGGTTAGCCAGGTGTAGTTTAGACTGTCCAGAACTAGTAGGTATCCGTGACCGCTTAGTCAAAATCTTGTCTGTGTCTGAATCAGATACCGACTCGGACTCTGAGGGTTCGGAGAAGGAGACCGATCCTACTCATCGCGACCACATAGGTTACACCTCACCTGTGGTAAGGGGGGACCCAAATTCCGACCCAAATTCAAATATAGTAGTAAGGGATAGACGTGCTCGGGAAGTCACCAAGGATAAGATCCTCACAGCCTTCTCTGACCTATTGGACGGTCCGGCCTTGTCGTGGTACCGCACCAACAAGGAGACCTTCACCTCATATGAGGGCATGATAGAGGAGCTGAGAGAGACTTTCGACCTTCCTGACTATGATTATCGCCTCCGCAATGAAATCAGACAGCGTACACAGGCCCGATCAGAAACATTGGGCAACTACATCTCTACGATGCAGGCCATGTTCTCTAGACTCTCGTGCAAGATGCCCAGTGAGGAACAACTGGACATTTTGATGCACAATATTAGGCCCGATTACATGAAGGAATTGGCCCTTCATGACGTAAAATCTATAGTCGATCTGAAGCGATTGGGGAAGCGCCTTGAACTTGCGCGTGCTAGGGCTGAGGCATTTCAGGAACCAGCTTTAGAAAAGTTTGGGATCACCTCGGATTTACACCATATAAAAAATAAATGTGTTCAAAAAACTTCTCAACAGGTCTCTGCAGTGGCCCGTCTTTCTACCTCGAGCGCACACAAATGCTTCCGCTGTGGTGTTGGCGGTCACCCTACTTACGGCTGTACACAGTCGAAAGATGTGGTGTGTTTCCGGTGTGGACAAAAGGGAGTCAAAGCACCTGAGTGTCCGAAATGTAATGCCAAGCCAAAAAACGAGTAAGTCAGGGGCTTGTTAAGAGATCACCAGTCGGTTCGGAGCGAGCTTCTCTGTCTGATGACCACTCTGATAGGGTCCTGTTTACCAAACGGGATAATGATATAAGACCGTATTTAGTAGTTAAGATCCTGAACTTAAATGTTCTAGGGTTACTTGATTCGGGTGCAGCTTGCTCTGTGTTGGGTAAGGGAGCGCACCACATTTTTTTGGAATTAGGGTTTGAGCTTGAAAGCATCAGCCCTAACTTTAGCCTAACTACAGCAGACGGCTCATATTTGCCATGTCTGGGCTGTATTTCTTTGCCTATTGAATATAATTCTGCTGTCAGAGTTATTAAGTTCTATGTTGTTCCAGAGATTACTACTGCCATGATATTTGGTGTACACTGCTGGCAACAGTTTCAATTGGGGAATAGACTGATCTCTCAGAATATCACTCTTTCCAACTTTAGCGACTGTAATCCTGTGGAGGCTCTGCCTATCAACAGTGGTCTAGAGGATTACAACAATTTGACCGCCGATCAGAAGCGGGTAATTAACAGCATCATTGAGAAGTTTGATACGATCAACACGGACAAGGTTGGTTTAGGTCGAACATCTCTGGTGCATCATGTCACAGATACAGGAGACAGTAAGCCAATCAAGCAACGGTACTATCCGCTCTCTCCCCTGAAACAGAAAGCCTTGGAAGAGGAACTGGACCGGATGTTGGAGATGGGAGTAGTGACCCCATCTCAGTCCGCGTAGAACTCACCAGTGGTGATGGTGGAGAAAGCGAACGGTGACCTAAGATTGTGCCTTGATTCTCGAAAGCTCAATTCTGTATCTAAGAGCGATGCGTATCCATTGCCTTATATCAACCAAATCCTAGACCATCTCAATAATGCAAAGTATTTGACTTCCATTGATTTAAGTGCGGGGTATTGGCAGATTCCTTTTGACTCGCCTCAATCCGCCGAGAAGACAGCCTTCACCGTCCCAAGAAGGGGTCTCTTTTAGTACAACGTTATGTGTTTCGGTCTCATCGGAGCTTCAGCTTCGATGCAACGCCTCATGGACCGCCTATTTGGTCCCAAGTCCGACAATAGGGTATTTGCATTTCAGGACGACATAATCGTTGTGGCCAGCACCTTCGAGGAGCATGTGGACCTCTTACATAGAGTCTATCAGCGCCTTAAGGATGCGGGCCTCACGATCAACATGAAAAATCGCATTTCTGTCGTAGCGAACTGAAATACCTCGAGTACTATGTTGACAAGCATGGCCTGCGGACAGACCCAGGTAAAGTTGATGTCATTCTCAACTATCCTACACCTTCCAATGCTAAGGAGGTGAAAAGATTCCTGGGCATGGCTGGGTGGTATAGGCGTTTCGTGAACAATTTTTCTAAGATTAGTAAACCCTTATGTAAATTAACTTCTAAGAATGTATCATTTGAGTGGACGCGTGAAGCTGAAGAGTCTTTCAACCTGTTGAAAGCCGCTTTGGTCTCCGCTCCTATTTTGAAAATGCCTGACTACTCATTGCCTTTTAGGATTCTCAGTGACGCGTCATCCTTCTCTGTGGCTGCTGTACTCACGCAGACACATGAGGGAGTGGAACACCCGATCGCGTATTGTAGTCGTTCTCTCAACAAAAACGAAGTCAACTACAGCACCACTGAGCGAGAACTCCTAGCGGTGATCTTTGCTCTGGAACAGTTCAGGCAGTACGTGGAAGGCCAGAAATGCACCGTAGTTACGGACCACGCCGCGCTGCTGTGGTTCCGCAAGCTTAAGAATCCGGCAGGTCGCCTAGCGCGCTGGAGCATGAGGTTGAGCCAGTTTGACGTCGATATAGAGCATCTAAAAGGTAAAGACCATGTGGTACCCGATGCTCTGTCACGAATTCAAATTGACACAATAGGCACCAGTGTTACTAAGGACTCTTGGTATCTCCACACTCTAGACAGTGTGAAGAAGAACCCTCAGCACTTCCCCAACTTTGATATACGTAATAACTGTTTATACAGGCTATCAAAACAGAAATACTTTCTGACCTCTGATTTTGATTGGAAGCTGGTGGTGCCGCTGGAAGACAGGTTATCCCTGCTCACCAAGTACCATGACGACGTCATGAGTGCCCATGGGGGCGTTTGGAAAACCCATAAACGCCTGGCCCTCTACTATTTCTGGCCTAAGATGTACGAGAGTGTTAAGGAATATGTAGGCAAGTGCGAGACTTGTAAGCAGTACAAACGTGTGAACACTACTCGTCCCGGCCTAATGGGGAATCCGAAACGGGTGTCTAGACCTTTTGAGGCCATCTCTTATGACCTGCTGGGTCCATTCCCTACTTCCAGCAAGGGAAACGTTCATTTAATTGTGGTCTCGGACTATTTTAGTAAATATGTCATGCTGTGTCCTATACGGATAGCTACAGGCGTTGCTGTCGCGAGATTCATAAAAAAGAATGTTTTCCTAATCCACGGGGTTTGTAAAACCATTTATATGGATAATGGCCCACAGTTTGTTAGCAAACCGTTTAGGGACTTATTAGTTCAGTACAATGTGCCTAACATTTATTATAATCCCAGATATCACGCGCAGACCAATCAGGCAGAGCGAGCTATTCGCAACGTGATTCAGGGAATTTCCTGCTATGTGAAGTCACATCACAAGAAATTTGACGAGAACCTCGTGGAACTCCAGTGTGCCCTAAACACGGCTGTAAGCGAAGCCACTCGTTTCAGCCCGTATTTTCTTGTTCACGGTGGAGAATTCATAGGGGATGGTTTTCTTTATGGACAGGAAGAGATTCCTTCCCATCCTGATTCTGTTTCCATTGATACTCCAGTGTCCTTTGGCGAGAGATAGAAGGAACTGCATCGTATATACGACCAGGTGAGGAAATACTTAGATATTGCTCACCGGCGTAACGAAAAATACTACAACCTCAGAAAAAGGCATGTGGAATTGAAAGTGGGTTAACCTTAATTTATGAAATGCATTGTTACCGCCAAACGCTCCCCTTTAGTCTATGGACTGTCGGATTTGGATGGTAATGATCTAGGAGTATATCACATTAAGGACATCTTGAAGTATAGTGAAAAGGAACAACCTTCTGATCCTTCTCCTCCCTATGTCGGTTCCATCTCTATGTCGCTCGGCCGATTGTGAGATTGCACACTTCGCGTCGAGCGGTCTCTTTTCACCACACACCTGCTCACTCTATTGTTATTCACATAATATTTGAGAACCATACAGTGATTCGGGTAGTTAATAGGGTGTCACTTCTGTGGTATTGGGTAAGGTCTTTTGACTTTATTTGTTTTTTTGGGTAGTTATTGTTTTGTTTGGATTTCGTGTTGGTCACAATGAGTGTGGTCATCGCGAGCTATATAATTTATTTAGCATTTCTCAGGTTGGCCCTGTTGATGATATTCCCTGCGCATGCCACGCAGGGAATACTTTGAGGGAGGGGGTGGTGTAACAGTTATTTATCCATTATATTTGTATTGCGTACGGAGTTGTCAACATTGACACCTGTCGCCCCGCGTCGCACTTATTTCATTGCAGGTTATGGTTGGTTTATTCGAAGTAGATTGTAACTATAGTATTGATGTCTCTTCGTCCGCCATCGGACCACTAGATGGCGAGTTTTTTCGGTATGTCGTAGTGTCAATTTATCCTGTCGAATTGTATTGGTGTTAAATGTGTCCTGATATGGTAGGAAGCGGGTACCATTGAATTTGAGTCGAGTTAACCTCAATGATAAATTGAATTCGATTAAGCTCCCATTCATGACTAAATAAAGAAGGGATTCTTTCTAGAAGTTTCACAAACCGAGCATATATAAGTCCGGCTTCCAGCCGCAAGGGACACTCTGGTGATTCTAGTCTTCCGATCTGAAGTAGCATTTTAATTGTCTGTTAATCCAATTTTTAGTAAATTCTGTGTCCTAAGTACCCACTTCAGTGGGCTCCAGATTTCGGGTCAAGAGATACTTCTCAGACGGCGTGCTCTTTTGTTTGTGGCCCTCTTATGCGTACTCGAGCTCCTAAGTACCATCTGATACACTGGCAGTCACGCGGCTCACAAGCAAGCAGTCAGCCTCATTCCAGGATCACGTAATTTCGTTAATTTCACTAATATAAATACCTAACCTTCCTACCTACCTAATATAAATAGCCGACTCGGGCTGGTGTGGAAATAACCTGCAGGATTGCTGACGAAGAGGCTCCTAGCAACATCTGCTCGGCCTTGACGCGCGCCGCTGGGGGATCTTTTTTGAAATACCTACTATTTATATACATTCAATTTTAAGTTTATAACTCTGTATTAAGAATGAAATATACATGTATTTATGACTGAGGTGTAAGTTGTGTTTACAACATATACACACACATATCCGTACCCCTCTGTTGTCGACAAGGCGCCCTGAGATAACCCAAATCTCGTGAATATCTCCGCTGGGTAAGCTGGTGAGTGGACCTCCTGACAGGTTCAGCGGTTACAAGTAGTCTTCATCCCCAAACCTGGCAAAGGTGACTACACACAACCCAAATCACACCGACCTATCAGTCTCACGTCTTTCCCATTAAAGGTTCTTGATAGGCTAATAGATAGGGAAATTAGGGAAACTGCGTTAGTCAGTCACCCCTCACACCACAACCAACACACATACTCGATTATTAAAACCACAGAATCTGCCCTACATCGAGTTGTATCACATATAAAAGACAATCTAAATCACAAGAGGTCAACACTGGCTACCTTTATCGATATCGAGGTTCCCGAGGCCTTTGACAAAACCAATTTCACAAGTATTAGCCAAGCTCTGTGGTAACGCCACCTGTCCATCGAGAAAGGAATTCTTTAAGTTTTAGTTTAAATTCCCGCTAGGTGAGGCTGTCGGCACCTATCAATCCCTTGATCATATATCGACATCCCGCACGCACGCCGCTAAAAGAAAACAGTTCGGTGACGTTCGAGACGCGAGACACACCGCACGTTATTTTTTTCTCTCCGCTACCGCATCTCATATAAACTTTAAAAACCAAAAATATTGGAATAACACGCGCCGCGTTCAAGTGTCTTCGGATCACGCTACCGCATTGTCCGCTGAGTGTTAAATCGTGCCTTGCCGGCAAGCTAGTGACTTTATACCGCGCAGCGCGCCGCCATTTTGTTTTCACAAGCCACACCGAAGCCACGAGAGACCAGGCTGCCTGATCAGCCCGCCAGGTCTGGACAGCAGCTCGACCAGCATCTCAAGACCATCAAGGTAGGCGTGCTTTCCCATATCCTTTTACCCACCTGTCCGGCAGCCGTAACGTACTCAGCATATCAGTTTCAGGCAGCGCTTAGTCGCTGAAGATATCTGCGCACCCGCACATATGTATTGGCGCCAATAATTCTATAGCCACCGCCAGTTGGCGCTAACATACATGTTTATGGTCCTTCGAGCCGGATCTCAGCTAAGTGATCGCAGCAAAGTGGTCCCTTAGCCCTTAGAGCTATCCTTTAGGGTCCCTTTGACCCACCGCTTGTCAAGTCTAGATTTGTCTAGTACTTCCTAACCGCCCACTTATTAAGTCTAGATCCATCTAGAACTTAACCCGCTTAACTAAGATCTATAATCCCGCCAATTTTCGCTTATCTAGCTATCGCCCGCTTAGTTATTTATTCTAATTAAACATAATTTTCTACCTAGGTAAACATTACCTACGTACCAACTTCGCATTCATTCTTCCGCGCCTTATAAGAGTTGCCTACTTACTTACGAGTAGATTATTTAATTTAACGTCGTAAAATAACTTGATTCATTAGTCAATTACTTGTAGCTTATTTGTTTATAGGTATTTATTTCGTACGCAAAGATTGTAATAAATACCTACCCACATTATATATATATATATCGCGCCGCTCGCCCGGTTAGTCAGTGTAAAGTTGTAGGTAGTTAAATTTATTATTTTAGTTAGCCGCGTTTCGATCTACTTGTGCCTTTGTCGGTTCATAATAAAATTTCGCGACTGAACAAGACAATGAGATTATTCTCCTTGAAAGTAAACGAGATGCGCTGTTCGAGTTTGTTCAAATTATTTACGACAATTCGAAAAAGGTTCATAAAAGTGTGGAATGTATGGAAGATTTCCTTAGTTCTGTAGGAACTATTGAAGATATTCGCTCTGAGTTTAGGGAAATAGTCAATGAGCACAATCGCGCTTCACTCAAAAATGATCCCGCATATAAACCTAACTATAAATGTTTGAACTCGTTCGAACAGCTGTATTGTCATATAAAACGTGTATTAAAAAGTGTTGAACCACAACCGTCCACGAAGGACACTGATCGTTATTAGGATGGTTCGACCGACCGCTTAGGCTTGAAACATAGATTGCCTTCTTTGCCGCCGATCGAGATAATGTGTTTTGACGGCGACATCCGAAGTTGGCCGCTTTTTTACGCTGGGTTCAAGTCCACCATACACGAAAATCCCACGCTGACCAACTCTGAGAGGTTGTACTATTTAATAGGGAAGCTCTCGAGTAAGGCTCAAACTGTCTTCTCAGGCATCACGCCATCTGCTGAAAATTATGACACGATATTACGATGTCTGATAGATAGGTATTAAGACAAGCGCACGCTCGGACATACCTACATAGATCAGATGTTAAGTTGACCGGCTCCGCTTCTTCATCCAAATTCCAGGCATTCATGGATCAGTTTGTCACTGCCGCAAACGCATTAAAAAATCTACAAATTGATAATTTAAGCGACTTCCAGTAGGAAGTCGCTTAAATTATCAAGTAGCTTAACCTCGCTTTAAAGAAGTTGGACGAAGAAACGATCCGCGCGTTTGAGTCTCAGTACCGCGATACGAAAGTACCTACTTTCAGTCAGATGACTGAATTTATTAAAGGACAGTACAAGATATACAATAACATACGCCCCACCGCAAGTACTTCTACTTCTCATTCTACACGAAATAAACCACGAGGTCATGTGGCTAACCCGCATGCTTATGTAGCAGTATCTACGCCGCACAAGAAATGTCTTTGTGACAACTTCGTACATGACCACTTATTTAAATGTCTATCGTATCGTATCGTATCGTCTATAATTTAAATAATTTAACGCCTTCCGCACGATTTCATTGCGTTAAAGAACGTAACGCTTGCATTAATTGCCTTAGTTTAAAACACAAAGCACGCGATTGTCATTCGAACATGAACTGCCGCAGCTGTGGCCAGAGGCATCATACGCTGCTGAACTTCGATAACGCTCGCAGTCAGGCTTCACAGCAAACGACTGACCACCGAATGGCTGCCTCGGGAATCGAACCCGGGACCGTAGCCGCCGCGCCCGCTCCGCGCCGCACTCAACCATCGTCGCCGCCAGCGCACGCAGACGTCTATAGCGCCACAGATTAGCTCAACGCGCGATGTGAGCGTATCATCGCTGCATGCATCCATTGCCGCGCCAATACCGAACGCTGCGAATAATAAGGTTCAGAGCGCGCAATGTACGCAACCTATGACGGTACTGCTGTCGACCGCTCAGGTTGTTGCCTACGATAAAATTGGACGCGCCCATACGATTAGAGTTCTTTTGGACACGGGATCGCAAATCAGCTTTATTACGAGTGAATGTTGCGCGCGCTTGGGTTTGGATTGCGATAGAAATACGAGGACGATTGTTAGAGTTTTTGGTGGTGCTGAAAAGTCTATTCGAGGTTCCACAGAATTTCAAATATTTTCGCGTTTCTCTAATAAAATTCATTTTGAAGTATCGGCATTTATTGTCGACCGCATAACGGACAACCTACCTACGGTGCCCGTTGACTTATCAGCGTTTTCTCACATGAAGTCGCTCCCGCTCGCGGACAGTATGTTCGCCTCGCCCGCCGAGGGCCTCGCCCTTGCTGCTACCAGGCGTGGTACATAGTAATGTTGCAGGGATACCGCCCGCTATAGAAAGTGTTCTAGGATATATAATCATGGTTCTTTGCCCGCATTATTGTCTAAACACGAAATTAAAAATACAACCGCTTGTTGTGCTGTTCTTGAACAGTCGTTGGACATCATTCTCAAAAGGTTTTGGGAACTTGAAGAGGTCTCCGCTCCGCCCGCCCACAGTCAAGATGACCTTGAATGTGAGAATCGCTTCCGTGCCACCACTACGCGCGATGCTAGTGGTAGGTATACCGTTTCGTTGCCGTTTAGGGACGAATGTTTATAAATTAGGGGATTCTCTCGCCGCCGCTAAAAGACGCTTCATGTGTTTGGAACGAAAATTGGAGTCATCAGCTACACTGCGCACGGCCTACAATGATATAATACGCGAGTACATTGATAAGGCTACATTACCGAGGATAGGATCTATTGTTAAAATAACTCCCGCCGATTCTTATTTCGTGCCGCATTTTTGTGTGAACGTTCGGATAAAACGACTACCAAGGTTCGGATGGTTCTAGATGCCAGTTGTAAAACCAGCACAGGGTTGTCACTTAACGAAGTTTTACATTCCGGGCCCTAACCTACAGGGTGACTTAAATTGCATACTTTTAAATTTCCGCCTGTTTAAAATAGCTATATCCGCTGACTGTCGTCAAATGTTTTTTGCAGATTGGTATGCTCAAAGCAGATCGCAAATTTCAACGGATTCTTTTTAGATTCTCGCCGCAAGACCGATTAGTAATTCTAGAATTTAATCGAGTTTGTTTCGGGATGAAGTCAAGCGTGTTTCACGCTGTACGCGTCGTTCAGCAGCTCATCGCTGATGAAAGACATAAGTTTCCTACCGCCGCCGCTATCGCATCCAGTTCCACGTACATGGATGATGTATGCTTCAGCATAATGTCAGATGACTCATCGCGCTCTGATGAGGCCGCTGCTGTTGCCGCTTGTACGGAACTCATTGACTTGTTCAAGTGTGGACAGTTCGACCTTGTGAAGTGGACTAGTAACTCCCCCGCTGTTATGCGCGCCATTCCCGCATCGCACCGCGCCTCCTCGGAATTTGAACTAGACAGGGGTGGCACACCTCATAAAATATTAGGCACGCACTGGGATAGGTCTAATGATGATTTTAATTTCAGGTCAATACACCTGAGTCAGGATGCACAAAACGAATTATTCTGTCCGTCATTGCACGCTTATGGGACAATTTGGGCTTAGTGGCTCCCGTCATTTTACACGCGAAGCTCCTCATTCAGGAGTTATGGCTACTGAAATTTGGCTGGGATGACACGCCTCCCCAACGCATTGTGACGCTCTGGTCCCAATTTTGTAACGAGTTACCTGCGCTCAACGCTATCCATATTCCTCGACATTTAGGAGTGGTTCAGGGCTGCATAGCTAACCTCTTGGGTTTTGCTGATGCAAGCGAACGCGCCTACGGTTGTGTGGTATACCTACAGGTCACCGTTGGTGCTGTTAGGTTCGTTAGGCTCGTGTGCTCGAAGTCTAAGGTGTCGCCGCTCAAAACTGTTTCTATCGCTAGGTTAGAGCTATGTGCCGCAGTACTTCTGTCGAAGTTGATGCTCGCTCGCTCAGCGTATATCCTCGTGGTCGAAGTTATTACGTATTGTTGTTTACATTTTCCGATTCTCAAAATCGTTAACGCGCAGACCTTCTGTCACCCGCTTAGATCTCGAATTCGCTGAAATTAAAGTATTATACGCATTACAACAAGTTCACTTCCGTGACGACATTCATAAAATAAAGGAAGGTCAAATCTGCTCGCCCGCCTTACAGAGATTGGAACCATTTCTAGATGAAAATGGTCTTCTTCGCGTCGGCGGCCGGCTGTCGAACGCCGATATCGACTATTCGCTAATGCATCCGTGTGTGCTCCCGCGCCATGATCATGTGGTATATATTAATTGATTTATATCATAGGAAGCATTTACACGCCGGTCCCGAACATTTGATGTCCTTACTCAGACATCATTATTGGATACTCTCCGCACGACGTGTTATCCGTCACCGCATACACAAGTGCAATACTTGTTTCAGAGCAAGGCCGCGTCCATCGTTTCCGATGATGTCGGACTTGCAGCGCTCCCGCGTAAACCCGTCTATAAAGGCATACGCCCACTGTGGGTGTGACTATGCCGGTCCTATACGTTTCACCCCCATGAGGGGTAGGGGCGTTAAGAGCCGTAAAGCATATCTATGCATCTTTACGTGCCTTACTACCCGCTGTATACACATAGAAGTATCTACGGAGCTGAGTACAGTCAGCTTTCTCGCCGCACTCAAGCGTTTTCTTTCTCGCCGCGGACCGGTACAGTGCTTTTATACTGACAACGGAACTAATTTTGTGGGTTGCCGCTCATACTTACGCGACGTTTATAAGTTTCTTGACGAATTTCGTCCGCACCTCGAACACGAGTTGACTGAGAGTCGCATCGATTTCAAACGTATCCCGCCTGCTAGCCCTCATTGGGGTGGATGCTGGGAGTCAATGGTGAAGGTCGTTAAGACTCATCTCTTCAAGGTGATAGGTCAGCAGATACTTACTTACGAGGAGCTCTTAACTGTGCTTACTCAGGTCGAGGCACTCATAAATTCACGCCCTCTTACCGCTTTAAGTAGCGATCCCGGTGAGACATCGGCGCTATCGCCGCCTCATTTTCTTCACACTGCACCGCTATTTTCGCTACCCGCACCACACATAGAATCAGCTAACCTGATTGAGAGACACTCACTCCTAGACAAGCTGGTTCAATCGTTTTGGCAGCGATGGAGAGTTGAGTATCTGCATAAGTTGCAGACTCGAGCCAAGTCGACCACGCCCACTACAACCGATCCAGCTGGGATCAGTAGTGGTAATCATCGTCGATAACGCACCGCCACTTTCGTGGCCGCTCGGGGTTGTAGAAGCCGTTCATGCCTTCGAAAGATGGAACAACGCGAGTAGTCACCGTTAGAACTAGTAAAGGGAGCTTCTTGCGCCCAGTGGTCCGATTGTGCCCATCGCCTAGTCAATAATCAATATTATAAATCCTCACAAATAGTTTTTTAAATAGGCTTAAAGTAGGTTAGATATTATGTATATACATTTTCCGCACCTTTTGCATCTTTTTGCAAATTTTACCGCGTTTTCTTACCGCATTTTTAATATATTTTAAAGGTAACCCTTTAGGTCGGGGGAATGGTAACGCCACCTGTCCATCGAGAAGGAACTCTTTTAAGTTTTAGTTTAAATTCCCGCTAGGTAAGGCTGTCGGCACCTATCAATCCCTTGATCATATATCGACATCCCGCACGCACGCCGCTAAAGGAAAACAGTTCGGTGACGTTCGAGACGCGAGACACACCGCACGTTATTTTTTTCTCTCCGCTACCGCATCTCATATAAACTTTAAAAACCAAAAATATTGGAATAACACGCGCCGCGTTCAAGTGTCTTCGGATCACGCTACCGCATTGTCCGCTGAGTGTTAAATCGTGCCTTGCCGGCAAGCTAGTAACCCCTTTTATACCGCGCAGCAGCGCAACCCCGCCCCCCTTGCCCCATC
>CADEBD010000644.1:0-21267 GCA_902825455.1 Arctia plantaginis
ATTAACAGCCAATAACTATAGGAAGAATTAAGTATCATCTCCGGACAACTATCAAAGGAACTGAGTTTACCTATAGATAATATTCTCACAGAATTACCAAAAATATTTCATTTATTGAAAGTTAGGGCGAGAATGACTAAAGAATACTTTATTTTTGAAGTTAAAATACCCCTTGTTAGTCGAGATAATTATGAAGTATATAAACTTATACCAATAAAACCAGATCTGAGGCGTGCCAAGACTCGTGGGTCCAATCGCATAATTTAAATACCTACCTGTTCTTCTGCTGTGAGCCTCGCTCGTTAAGACAACAACCGAGGATTAATGAAATTGGGTAACGATTGCGTCCTCAAAGGTGACGACATTACTATAATTTCCCAGCGTCAGCAACGCAGCAATATGACAATATACGCTGACATCCCGACGGTAGACATTCCACCCGTGAACCACATCTTCAACCACAATTGGACAGTACCACTCCCTGAACCGGAAACAATTCTCAGTGGTCACGAGAAAGAATTCCAGGGCATAGGCACTAAAGTGAACCAACTGAAGTCGGAGACAGGTTTAGTGAGTCAGGTGTCACAACATGACATACACCATTACGTCGCCATTTACTTGCTGGTAGGAGTGTGCGGTGTGATAGCAGTAGCGTACGGACGCGCGGGACACCGCGGGGCAGGCGTCTCCGCAAGCGAACCCAGTGGCAACGGACCAAGTCACTCAGCGCGGCTTTACCATCGCCGCCTTTCAATTTAATGTGAAGGACCAGAGTGTAGTTATGAGAGACCATAGTGTTAGTGAAGTGCAACCAGTACACCGGGTGTTGGACGAATCCACGTCTCCGATAATTAATAAACCCATTTTTAGTATGAATGATGATAAACCATAAGGAAACTAATTAACATTATAATTAATTGTCTATCACCTTGTCTCACCATCATTCACGACCATTCACTATCATCAATACTCTGTTCGCGAGGCGGCAGCATGTACGATCTATAGATCGACACAAACCGCGCTATATCACGTTCCGCGCGGTCAGCGATTTAACTCGATTAACGTTATTTTATTATAACATTAAAACAGTGCATCTAACCATACCATAGTAGATTTAGTTAAGGTAATATAAACCAGGTTGGCTTAACTCTATCTTTTATTTTCCCTGTACGGTAACCATAACCCGTACACTAACAAAAAAAAGCGTATTAAGCATTTCTAGTTGCTTTAGAGGTAGAATGTTTAGGTGAAGTTTAAATTACCACTTTTATTGTAATTTCTAATGCGGCTTGTGCATTTTGGGCTCCATACCTTAATGAGGTATTGAGAAACTGTACAGTCTAAAACGGAAATGACAAAACTGAAGATGTTTTAGTGATTGTGTTGAAATATACGAATCTCGGGAACTTAGCTGCTTGTCGTAGATAAAATCTAAGACATTCTGTTATAAAAATCATATGCGTGTCTACGGCGAACTGGGTCATACATCTGTATGATCGACATGCAGTCTCACCCCCTTACCCTGCGGTACATAAATGATTGTTACCTACAGTGCAATGGTCGATATTGATTTCTGAGCTACGAGGACACGTATTTGCATAAAAAACGTGCTACTAAGTAAAATACAATGATATTGTCTAAATTTTTTTTTTGTGTTTCAGCATTATCGGGTGGAGACAGTTCCAGTTCTAAACAATTTAAAACTGTTACAGTTTAAGAAATTTGGATTAAGTCTTAAGTATTTGCAACAATTTTTTTTTTTTTTTTTTGTATGAAATACTATTATTACTAAAGAGAATTTGTTTTACTTTTGTATTTGCTCCTGGCAGTGATAGTTTATTTAAGTTATTTACTTATATGTAGTTCTAGTCTAGCAGAGTGGAGTATTTACCTTAGAACCAAAGGGGAACTTACACTCGGAGGGCTGGTCGGTTTGTCTGTCAGTCTGTCTGCCTGCTTAGAGACTGTTAGTACGAGAAAAGTGTAATTGTGATAAATGACGGCAGTATATGTAACGGACTGGGAAGGAAAATTATTACATCTAATTTCTCATAGCTAGGTTAAAACTAATAATCACTAATTTATATAGACCCTTCATATGAAATTTCTAAATTTCGTATACATACAATATTTTTCGTTTTTTGTTCTGGAGAGTAAACAAATAGTAACGATGGTTTGGTGACTCTCGCGAACGGAACGTACAACTGCCCATGCGAAAAACACGGCAATTCAAGGTTTTGCTGTTACTAAGTAGTAGTAATTGTTACTAAGTAGTAGTAATTGTATATGACGGAGGACCGGTGTCTGTGTTGTTTTATACACAATTAAAAACGTATTCCAAGTTCTTACCAAGGGTTGTATATGGAACCGTACGGTCCGACGATAGTAAATATAGACAACAGTAAATACAATCAAAGATGTATTGTATTCCAAGGTCTTACCAGTTGTATAATATGATTCTGCAGATCATTTCTGAATACTAACTTTTAAAACTTCAATCATAATCAATTAGATTCTAATTCTGACGACCGGATGGCGTAGTGGTTTGTGTAACGGACTGCTATTCCATAGGTAGCGGGTTCGATTCCCGCTCAAGTCAAACATTTGTGTGCATGAACATTTGATGTTTGATTTGGTCTGGGTGTTTCTATGTATAATATTTATTTATTTATTTAATAACTTTATGCACATAGGTACAATGGCGGACTTAATGCCATAGGCATTCACTACCAGTCTACCTTAGGGTGGTGTGGAAATGAGTGTGGAGGTGCACTACCCTTTGGTTGAGAATTATAAAGTGGACATAAAAGAAGTAATGTTAGCAATACTGAGCAAAAAGCAGTGAAATAATATAAAAATAACAACGTATACATACAAGAATACATACATTCATATTCATATATATTGTGTTATATATATACACATACATATATACCATAATTTATAAAGTATCATATTTGTGATGATTCCGCTACATTCCGGTCAAGGAGAGCCCGCACCTTCGCGCTAAACGAATTACGACTGGTCGCCATTCTGATATCCTGGGGAAGAACATTCCATAGAAGTACAGATTGAGTGAGGAAGGAAGAATGAACACACGCAGAAGTGTGGGCAGGGCATAAGAGTAGAAGATTATTTGTAGAGCTAAGGGTTCTGTTATGATTGGAGCACAAGAACTGGAAGGGGGATTTCAAGTATGTAGGCGAGTTAGGAGAGTTGAGAATAGTGTAGAGAGTCGTTAGTGCCCGCAGGTGACGACGCTGACGAATTGGGAGCCAATTTAATTTAAGACGAAAGGAGGAAATATGATCATATTTACGAAGATTAAAAATGAATCGAATGCAGTTATTAAGAAGACGGTCGTATTTGTTGAGGAGATCTGCATTCAGGTCGTAGTAGCACACATCACCATAATCTATAATGGGAAAAATTAAAGTTTGTACCAACATCGCTTTAATCTCGGAAGGTAAAAAATTGACCCGTTAAATCTAGTATTTAACGGTTCAATCATTCCCCTAAGTTCTACGGATGGTAGTTTTTCTTGATCTAGCCTTCTGGTAATACGTGGACTACCCAATATGACAGCCTGGCACTTTGTGGGGTTCACGGTCAAGCCGAACCTATAGGATCAACCGCTAATAGTTTCCAGGTCGCCGTTTATCATGGCAATAGCCTTCGTTATATAATCTACAGCAGCATTATAGTAAAGTTGCAAGTCATCAGCATAAAGATGGTACGCACATTGAAGATTCTAAGTGATGAGATTAATAAAAATAGAAAATAATAGTGGAGAGAGAATGCCGCCTTGGGGGACACCAGAGATCACACCATATGGAGGTGGATTCGTCGACACGGACGGTTTGCTGGCGCCCTCAAAGATATGAAGAGAACCATTCCAGTACATCAGATGACATCATATGATAGGAAAGGATAGATAGAAGGACATCGTGACTAACGGTGTTAAAAGCATTTGAGAAATCAATCAAAGCCAACACGGTAACTTTGGAGTCCTCAATTCCTGCCCGAATGTCGTCGGTCACTTTCAGGAGTGCAGAAGTTGTGCTATGGCCAGGCCTAAAGCCCGATTGAAAAGGGCTTAGTAAATTATTTCGATAGATAAATTGTGGTAACTGTTGTTGTACACACGTCTCGAGCACTTTGGATAAGAAGCGAAGTATGGAAATTGGGCGTAAGTGATTTATAAGGGTAGGGTTAGAGACCTTAGGGAGGGGTATTACAAAAGCACTGCACCACAGTGAAGGGAACGTCCCTGAATCGAGTGAATAATTCACTATATGCGTAAGCGCGGGAAGGAGATGTTCGAGGATAGGTGTGATCATACGACGGTTTATGTTGTCACTTCCCATGGCGTTGGACTTAATGGAGAGGATTATCTTTTTTATGTCATCTGATGCAACTGGAGAAAATTGAAAGGAATTAATATTTGGGCGAGGAAGGTCAGCCAGGTACTTTAAGGTGAGGACTTTGTTTGGTGATCAAATTGCGGAAGAGAGGTGAAATGTCGGTTAATGTCATCCAAATCAAAGGTCGTTGAAGAGATACTTTTCCCGGATTTACCGATGCCCAAGGTACCGAGGTTTCGCCAGATTTGGGTTCGCCTGATTACACCGATTTCTTGCAACTTTATAAAGAGACCAGTTTGCTTCGCTCCTGTTTTTCCGGAATTTTAGGAACGCTTTGTCTCTGCGTCTCATTGCCTCACGGACATCCACTGACATCCAGGGAGCAGAAGAGCATTTAATTTTAATTTTTGCGACTGGAGCGTTTTGGTCATAGAGGTCAATTACTAAATTATTAAAAATGCGAACCTTGTCGTCCACTGTAGACGCCTCGATCAGGGGCTTCCAATCTAGTTTTAAGGCATCGCTGCGTAGTTTGTCTTCACTCATCCGTCCGATACAGCGAATATGGCGAAGCTGAGGGCGGTGCTTAGGAGGTTTCATAGCATAGGAGAGGTAGATGAGGTCATGTTGGGAAAAACCGGGAGCGGGATGTTGGCCATGACTACGGACAAAGGACGGAGTCGAAGTCAGGATTAGGTCTAGCCAGGTGTCAGGTCCATTAATATTGTGATGTGTGGCTGACAATGGCAGCACATGCAGACAAGAGTATTCGATGACCTGGAGGAGTTTTCGGGATCGAGGGGAATTGAAAGCGAGGAGATCGGTATTGAAATCGCCCATGATGATATGGTGTGCATACTCGAACCCTAAAGATTCCAGAATCGGTTCGAGACTGGAGAAGTAGTCAACGTTGGGGGGACAGTAAACAACGCCCAGAAGAGTTTTGGCTCCACTGATGCTAACCTCAAGGAAAAGGTATTCTGCGGATGCAGAACTGGAGGGAGGGGAAGACGTTAAGATTTTGTATGAGATTGAGCAGCGGAGATAAATAGCGACACCACCTCCTCTTCTGTCGACTCTGTCGTTGCGTATGAGAATGAAACCAGGGAGGGAGTACGACGTAGAAAGCAGGTTGGGTTTGAACCAGGAGTCAGAAATCAGTATAGCATGTGCTTCGGAGTTGGTGAAAGCTTCAAGTAAGTCACTGTAGTGGCTGGGAATGCTTTGAGCATTAATATGATAAACGTTTAAGCGACATTTAGAAGGGCGACCAAACGTCTGTCTCACAAAGTCGCCAAGTGTATCTGATAAGGAGCTAAAACTCTCGTCACCCGAAATAGTAGCAGATTCGTTTGCGGAATGAAACGATTCATCATCAGACAGCATGCAATTAAAATAAATATAAATAAAATAAAGAAATATGTAAAGTTATATAACCAATAATTTCGGATGACAACAATACGATGTCAAACTTTTTATAAATAAATACAGAATAATATAATATGTATAAGATATAAATTATTAATGTATTTAGACAATACAAGAACTATGTTAGCGCGTACCTCAGAACATTGTCATATCTACACCACCCGCCAGTCTTGACCCACACAAATATGTACAGACAGGCAAAAATAATCGATTAAAGTAAACGCATTGTTCAACCCTGCACAACAAGTCAAATAGAGCTAAAGTAAGACTAAACAAAAGAATAGTATCGATGCGATGTGAATCCGAACGTAGCTAGCCTTGTGTCAAATCTCAAAGTAGTGGATTTCGAAATGTCATTTTAACATAATTTACTCTATTGTGGGTTAATATTTGTTATTGTTTGTTGATAATTATAGTTACGATTCTATATATTACAATGAGTAAAAGCAAGGTGATAAGGAACACCGCCAATTCAAATATAATTATAAATAACTATATGACACAAATAGCTACGCCCTTATACATGGAGAAACTTATAGATAATCAATAACAAAGATTTTGCACTGTATAAATTATTATTTACATGAAGAACTGTTACCACTGTTCTTTGCTGTAGAAGAAGTGTTAAATACCGCCCCGGGATGTTTCTCCAGCAGCGGCAGGAGCTGCTCCATGCATATTACCTTGTGGCGACGTCCATCCGGCGTTTTGATAACAATATTACCGCCTTGCGTCCAAACAGCTCTCATACCAAAGTGCAGTCGTGCTCTGCCGAAGATCAGTTGTCGAGCTTTGGTCAGAAACTCACGTACCTAGACAGATGTGCCCTTTAACGCCGGCTACGCTCTCCAAATGGAAGATCTTGTTTTCTCGCCGGCAAAACGCACTAAGATGGGCCGGGGACGGTCTTTGCTCAGGGTTCCAATCCTGTGGCAGACCTTAATGTTACCAGGTGATATGTCTTCCAAGCCCATTTTTTTATTGACAAGGTTGAGAATGGATGTGGCACAGTCTTTACTCTCAGCCTCGGGAACGCCCAAGAAGAGAAGATCCTTCCGTCGCTGCCTTGACTCCAAGCTATCGAGTAGACTGTGACAGTCTGAGATTTGCTTGCGAAGGAGCCCAAGCATTTTAAAAATAAGTTCGCGAAATGTACGGAACTCCTCTGCAACTTTGGCCACAGTATCTTTTGCTGGCACTCCGCTGTGTAGCTGGGCCTCGAGTTCCGTCATCCTTCGATTGAAGCTCTCTTCTAGGCTCCTCTGTGCCGATTCTATCTCCATTAGATGAGTCATTGCCGATGTCTAAGTGAGTGTGGATGTTGAACTGGCAGGTGGGATAGTAAAAAGATGTTATATTACATTAAATGTTATGACTATTGTAATATTAAAAAATTAAAAAAAAATTATATGTGTGTGGGTCTGCGGTTATAAACAAAACAAACTAACTGGTGGCATCACAAATACTAACAAACTAACAAACTAATAATTCGGGCGCCAGATACCACCTTAAAAAAACACCGAACCAACCACAAACACAATAAATGCCTCGGACAACTCGGTCAGCGCTAGACCTTTAATCTAGGACGGGGGGCAGCTAATAAATACAAAGATGTTAAGTTCTAGTGGCAGTTTATTATCCCGTAGTGTCTGTAGAGTACATGGTATCTTAAGACTCTAATTACAATAGGTAATTCTTATACTCCAATTAGTACTGTCGCTAATGCAATCCTTTTCAAATAATAAAAAAACCAAACTAAAATTAAATATGTTTTAAGAGTCACATAAAGACTCAATAAGAAATGAATCTAAGGGTAGTTGTAGCATCGTCCTACTCCCTTAATAAAAATAACACCCCTTGGGGACCTTCAGTATCCAACGCCACAACGCCAGATCAGTCGAATAAAACAAACTAAGCCCGCATAGGTTTTAAAAAGTCGCATAAAGACTTAATAGAAAACACAATACAATCTAAGGGTAGTCGTAGCATTGACCTACTCTCTAATAAAAAAATAACACCCCTTGGGGACCTGCAGTATCCAATAATAAAAACACATACCAAATGACCTTGGTTCAGTCCGAATGTAATGAAAGCAAACCAACTCCGAAAAACTTCTCACTCCGGTTCCCACGTGGTGGAAGAGGCGGGTTAGCATTCCCAGGCTCCTGACAATGGAATGCAGCTAAGCAGCTTTTTCTACCATTATAGGTGCTCCACAGCAAACTAAATTCCTGGGGTCAGGCCGGCGGAGAGGCAAAATCCGAATGCCACGCAATGACATTACAATCCAATAAGAAAGTAAGGTATAATTTGAACGTAAAGAATTTTAGGTATAAAAGGAAAATTAGGGTATAATTAGGACTTTAGATATAAACTAAAAATTTAGATTTAAACTAAAAACCCTGATTCATCTGCAACAAATGAGAATTATAGGTTACTTGCCTATCTCAAAAGATGAATCCTAAATCTGGCAAGATACAATAGTTTACTCACCAGGGTCCCAAAATGTTTCAAAAACTAAACAGCGGCATTATAAATATTCCCTGTAACCAAACAAACAAAGATTTAGAACAACTAATCTCGACAAGCCAAATACGAAGCACGTGGCTTAACAAGACTTACCTTTTAATGAAAAATAACAATTCGATCAATATAATTTGAGTCTTTATAATAATAATAATAATAAAGTTTATTTCAGACTTATGGTCCATATTTATGTTAGTATTTTAGTGTTAGTAACAATAGTGCTTAAGTTGATAGGTTAGTATTATTAGTAATTACATTTTTTTTTTTTTACTTAAATTAACTATTTGTATAGACCTATGACTGTCCCCACCCATTGTTTCTGAAATGGGCAGTCCGGTCTGGCAGCGATCATTTTCAGAATGCTGTTGTCACTGTCATGTAGGCGCTGGAGTAAGGAAGCCGCTTTCTTTCGCATAATTGCGTAGAAATCATCTACGCGAGCCTCCGCGAACATACCTGATGCGCTACAGCGCTGCGGCAGCCCCAACAGCATCCTGAACGCATTATTATATTGAACACGCAGGACATTGTACGCCCGTCGCGTGTATGACACCCACAGGCCGCTCGCGTAGAAAGACTGACAAAACGCCCTAAAAAGGGTTACTTTGACATCCTCGCCACAACGAGCAAACCTGCGGGCAAGCATATTGCTCCTCACAGACAATGCCCTGCGCTCCCTCTCTATGTCTCCATCGTCCCTTAGGTCGGTCGTGACAATGTGGCCCAGGTACCTAAAACTATTTACAGTGTTTAGCGCTACGTCATTGAGACTTATGGGCGGAACAATACGTGATTGCTGATTAGGCGCTTTAAATATGAGTAGAACACTCTTTTTCGAGTTGTATATCAAGCCATGCTCCGCCGCATAGGCCTCACAGATCGATATCAACCTCTTCAACCCACTTATCGATGGACTGAGCAGCACCATATCGTCTGCATAGCTTATATTATTAACACAGGTTCCGTCAATATGGCAGCCGACATGTGTGCCGCTCAGTCGCTCGATAAGCCGGTTCATATAAATGTTAAATAGCAGAGGCGAGCTTAATCCTCCCTGTCTAACTCCGCATTTCAGCCTGTACTCGCCCGACAGAGTACCCACCCATCTCACTCGGTTCCTTTGATTAGAGTACCAATATCTGAGGAGGGAGGTGTACTTCGCCGGCACACCCGCATCCCTCAACTTGTCCCACAGTATATTATAGGCAACCAAATCAAAAGCTTTTGACAAGTCGAGGAAACACGCATATACCGGCGTCCTCCTCGCTGTGTAGTACCCGACAGTTCGCTTCATACTCAGAATAGCGCTCTCTGTTGAGACCCCTGCTCTGAAACCGAACTGTGCATCGTGCAACTCAACCTGTTCGTTGAGGCTACTATTCAGCAAACTGTCAAGCACCTTGGCTGTTGTGGTAGCGAGCGAGATAGGCCGGTAGTTACCTATATCAGATGTATCTCCCGTCTTGTTTTTAACTATAGGAACGACTATTGTCCGCATAAGCGGCTCCGGCAAATACGAGTGACCTATGCACAGGCTGTAAAACATAGACAGTACCTGGGGCAGATGAACCCCCGCATACTTAAGATGCTCGATACTAAGCCCATCGTGACCAGGTGATTTTCCACGCTGCATTTTTTGAATAATGTTAG
The DNA here is from genome assembly GCA_902825455.1 of Arctia plantaginis. Lineage (NCBI taxonomy): Eukaryota > Metazoa > Arthropoda > Insecta > Lepidoptera > Erebidae > Arctia > Arctia plantaginis. Next base: position 9,969 of record CADEBD010000644.1, read on the forward strand.
CCACACTCTTTGCAGATATCTTTCTATTCCGCCCCATCACAATGGGCTCACCATCGCTCACCTCACCAGACGTGGGACCCAAGGGAGACCGCACAGTAAAGTGCTCTCTAAAAGCCTCGGCAATGTCCTTGTGGTCAGCGCAACCACCGACACTCATAGGGAGGCTAGACCGAATGTTCATTTTTTTTTTTGGTATGTTTCCAAAAATTTTTAAAATCCTTAGATGAGTGGTTCGATGCAAGGATATCCATTTCAAATTGCTCTTGGCTAGTCTGACACCATTTCAATTTGGCTTTAAAATGTCTCCTCGCCTCCGACATCTCATCAAAGATTCGACCATTAGCTGGTCGCCCAGCCAAGTTCCACATTTTAAATTTGAGCCGAGCCTCCCGATGTGGGCCCGCTACGTACTTATTCCATCCAAAGACATAACCAGTAATTTGCGCATACAATTTATCAAGAATCAAGTGATGTTCACTGTCACCACAAAAGCTATCACAACATTCACTTAACTCCTTTGGAAAATCTATCAATCGTAGTTTAGAATGACAAATATCATGGTATTGATTAATTTGCTGTACCTGTCTCTCGCCCCACATGACACGGTTTACAAGTTTATTCGGTACCGATTCCTTAACTTTAGGCTTAAGCTTACTTAAGTTACATTCCACTACGAGTGGATAATGGTCCGACCAATACACGTCGTAGTGCACAGTCACACCAATAACTGACTCCCGAGCTGACTCTGTGACGATGCAGTGGTCCAACCATCTAGTACAGCCGTGAATATCACTACAAAATGAATAGGTAGTTTTAGGACACATACTTAAATCTATACAACACCAGTTAAGGTCTATACAAAAATCTAGCATTTCATTGTAAAACAGTTCATTCGGGTGAGCATTAAAATCTCCCAGTATATAAAAAGCCTCAACACCATTGTTCTCCTCCACTTCAATCACAGATCTAATCGCACCGAAACATGCAGCAAACTCAGGTAGGTTATCATACGAGTTTGTAGGCATATACACACTAAAAAGTACTGCTGACCTACCACTAGCAGTTATCTTAATCGCACATAGCCGCACGTTATCACATTCTACCACAGTCACAGATTTAAACGCACTCTTACGCCACAACAGCGCCACGCCGCCATATGGCCTCCCACCGAGCACACCTGCCGCTGTGTCGACCGCTGACGTGCCGGTGTACCCGAAGTTGTCGTCAATCGTGTTGAGCAGCGGCAGGTCGTGCGGCAGTAGCCAAGTCTCCTGGAGAGCTACAACCTCGGCCACCCGACACAATGCTCTGATTCCTTGTATAGATCTCTTCATAGATTTACAATTGAAACTTATTATTTTACTGTTGTGATCCATTAAATTTTATCATTATTTGGTCTGTCTGTTCTCCTGTTTCCAGGACCCTTGCTCTTTTCTCTGTTCTCGTAGAAGTTAACAAAACGCCTAAACGATATGCCAGACGGCCACAACTTGTCGTCTAGAAACGTGGCGATTTTATGTTTTGTAACATATATTTTATAGGCATTGTAGGTTCTTTCTTGCTTCATTTTGATTTTTACCAGTGAAACCGTTTCCTGCGTTTTCTCGTATATATAATTAATTATATCTTGTTCAGCTACGTCCCTATGCACATTAGAGATAAATAGTGGCACTTTAGTGTCCGCCGCTTTAAATTTGAAACTTTTCTCCCCAGTGTCTGTAACCGCACTGCCTCTCTGACTAATCAATCGATTTTTAAATCTTTGTCTCTGTACCAAATGCCATGCCTCACTCTTTTCTGGTACTTCCCATTCACCCTCTCTCTGAAGTACCTCGGAAAAGGAGACGTGTTTCGGTGGCGACAGGGCATTATTAGTTATACTTTCCTTCTTATCACTAACAATAACATTCACAAGCCCGCCGCCAGTGCGCTCCACAGCTGTTTCATTCTCCGTAGTTAGAACCGCTTGCACTGCATTATCAGTATCATTGCTAGAGCTACAGCGCAATATGCGTTCGCCTGCCGTCTCGCTCTCGCTCCCTGCGCCTGCGCTGCCACATGCCGGTAGTTGCCCCATCTCATTTGTTCCTATCTCATTAACGGGCGATGAGTGACAAGAATGCATAGATTTGTTTATTAAGTTATGTAAAAGAGATGAACCTTTATCGTTATTGACCTCGTCAATGATCGGTAGACAGTTACACGACGTAGATATTGCCGTCGGTCCGCTATCACCTGCATTTTTTAATCCACCTCCCATTTTGTTATTACTATTTTGTTCTCGAGTTATAAACGAATTCTCACTAAAATGTCCTATCATATTATCTATATGATCTTTTAACTCTCTTTTAGATACATAATAGTGTGGAATATCATGCACAGCCTTCTCTAAAAGAACTATTTTCTTAAGTAAGGGCGTCACATCGACGTGATCGAATGTGACGGGTGGAAGCTTTTCTAAATTTTTTGCTACAAATATAGGTACCTGTTCGGGGTCTGTTTCTTTAAACAGGCAGATGATGTCTTCAATATTTCGCAGCGTCTTCCCTTGGCGTTTTCTGGTCTTCAAACGCTTGCCCACCGATTCAAATAGCAAAGATTTTGCTACTTCAATCTCATCCGAACTAAAAGCACTTTCACATATTTGTACAAGACTCACTTCCGTCATAACATCTATTTTGTTTTGAACAAAAGCTAAAACTTCACAAATAACAATATTGCAATTTGAACATTTTAATCTTTTCGATTCGTTAGCCATCGTCGTAGCAGAGGTCAACAACCCCGGCTGGCCAAACAATATAATAAGAAATATGCCCTCGTTACAACAAAAAGACTACATTTTAAAAATCTAAACTTCTTCGACCCAGACCAAGACCAAAAGTGACGACATAAATGCCTTTTAACAATGACGCGTCCAAATGTTGCCAGAACAAGAAAAACTAAATCGATAACTACCCTATGGTAGTTATCGATTTAGTTAGTCTATACGATCAGCATCGACTATTACTCTCGTCCACCTCATCGACAATCGGCACTCGCTGAAACGTCATAAAATTCAACTAACAAACCAAAAACACGTCTTTGATTCAATTTACTGTAATGGTGCGAAATGCACCGTTACACTATGTAAGTAGCAACTAATTGCATTATTAAGCACCTGAACTGGACCAAGAAAATGTGAAAATTAACTAAATAGATTAAATAAATAAATTATCAGGAGCAGAGTATGTCTTTACTTTTTTAGCACCTACCCGCGAAAATATGTATGTATTTACAAAAAAAAAAGTATATATGTATTTATATCAATTGTCTAGTACCCATAGTACAAGCTCTGCTTAGTTTGGGACTAGATGGCGTTGTGTGTATGTGGTAGAATATTATTGATTTATTTATTAAAAAAAATTAAATTAATCAAATTATTTTTATTAAGTGGAGTAGCTTGTAGTTGCGCGAATACATATGAATGATTGTCACCATTCTATCCATCTTGAGAGTAGTGTTTTGTAAATATATAGAATATCTCTTACAGTCATTTGTCTCGGCAGCAGTACACGTGTTCATAAGTTGTTAGGTTAAGTGTTCGGATTGTTAAGTTTTCTTGGTGTTTTTAGATAATATGATTTTTTTTTGGTTTAAGAATCTTTATTTCTCAAAAGAATTTACAAAATTCACTTACTGAGAAAACATACATAAAAGTAAACAAAATAAATCCATTGAGCGTTTGAATATAATATAAAATAAAAGTGGGTAGTCAAATATATTTTGCGTAAGATTACGAACTTGCAAAACACTCGAACACAGAAAACAATGGGAATCCAAGCAACTGAACCAAAGATGTAACTTGAAATTATTAACTAGATGTGGCATCCAGATGGTAAGTACACTCTTCTACTTTTATTACTGAATTCTTTTTTTTTTTTTTTTATACTTGATTGAGACTTGAGATTTTGTTTTATTTTTTATTTTTTTAGTTTTTTTGATTTATTTATTAAGATTTATATTTGTAAATATAAAAACATACACATATGCATAGACGTACATATACACATACATATACATACACACACACACACATGCATGCACATACCCTGCATGCACTTACACACACACACATACGCACACACACGAATATTATGTGCATATAGAATTGTTTTTATCCTTATTAGTTTATTTGATTGTGAATGTTTTAGTACAATAATAATGTATTAACTAATAAGTAGCTGCTATGTGTTTCTTCAATGTTTTTTTAAATTTAGTCAATGTAGTAGCATGTTTTATATTTAATGGTAATTTATTGTATATCTTTACTCCTTCAAATTCAATATTCTTCTTTCCATAGTTCGTTCTGGGTGGTCGAGTTACAAGATGGGTAGCGTTTCTTAGTTTCATTTTTTGCCGGGCACTATTTGTTGTAAAAGATAAACTAGTATGAATATTTCTGTTTAATATTTTACGTACCAATATACACGTGTAGTATATATAAGTTTGCTTTATGGTCATTATTTTGGTGTCCTCGTATATTTTTTTAGTGGGAGTACGGAAGTTGTATCTAAAAAGAACCTTTATTAATTTATTTTGTTTTCGTTGTAAGTCATCTAATATAGTTTTACCCGCGGTTCCCCATATTTCCACTAAATAATCAATGTGTGGTTTGACTAGAGAGTTATAAATAAGGTATCGGACTTTGTGAGGAATACATTTAGTTATACTGAATAGGCAACCCGTCAGTGAAATAAGTTTATTTTTAATTTTATCTATTTGGGGTTTCCAGCTCAGGCGAGTGTCCAGAATGAGGCCAAGATATCTTTCATATGTCTTTCTCTTGATTGGTTCGTTATTTATGATCAGTGGTATATTATCAATTATTTTTTTGTTTTTGGCTGCAAAAATGACATAGTTTGTTTTTTTGGTATTTATAGTTAGTAAATTATGTTGGAACCAATCATTTAACATATTTAAATCATTCTGAATTTGGGGTTTCATAGCATCGACAGAATGGCCGTAATAAAATAGGCATGTATCATCTGCATAAAGTGAAATATCGCCCTTAAGTCCAATTTGGGATATGTCATTGATATAAATTAAGTACAAAAGTGGTCCCAAGATTGAACCTTGAGGAACTCCATAAGTAAGATACTTAGGAGAGCTGTGATGTTGCCCGATTTTTACTATTTGCTCACGGCCGCTTAAGTAAGATGTTAATATTCTTAGCGCTTTGTCTTTAATACCTATATTAAAGAGTTTCTGTAATAATATCTCGTGGCTTATTGTATCAAACGCCTTTTTAAGATCAATAAAGATGCCTAGCACTATTTGTTTTTGATCAATTTTATTCTTAATTTTGGTGATTAAATCAATAGTGGCCGAAAGAGTATTTGAAAGTGGACGAAAACCATATTGTCTACTATAAAAAAAGTCTTTTGATTTTAAGAAGGTTTCCAGGCGTATGTAGATCACTTTTTCTAAAATTTTAGAGATAACTGGAAGTACCGAAATTGGACGATAATTACAAGGGTCAAACCTGTTGCCAGATTTATAGATAGGAATAACTTTGGCTATCTTTAGGCTACTAGGGAAAGTGCTAATTTCAAAACTTTCATTGATGCAAAACGTTAGTTCTTCTAATATTAAGTTTTTGATACATTTAATCGCTTTAGTGCTTATACCATCGATACCAGAGCCAGTATTGGGATCCAATTTATCTATTATTTTTATTATTTCATCAGTAGTTGTCGGTTTTAAATGGTTTAGTTCAGTTGCATCACTAATTACAGCTATGTTTCCTGTGTCGTATCTATTAGTTTTATATTTATTCGGAATTTGGTTTGCTAAAGCTGAGCCAATAGTTGAAAAGTAGGTATTGAGTTGTTCGCTGATTTCAAGTTCATCTGTGACAGTGTTAGTATCAATTACGAGTTTGTCCGGCCCATTGTTATCTTTTATTTTGTTTTTGGAAAGGTCGTTGATGAGTTTCCACAATTTACGAGGCTTTGTCATACGTTCTTCAAAACATTTTAGGTAATATTCACTTTTTGCCTTCTGTACTTTTCGAATTGTTTCTACCCTAGCTTTTTCGTAATCTCTCATTAGTTCTAAGTTTGATGCATTTGTTTTAAAAGCCTTCCACAGTTTGTTCCTGTTGTTAATAGCCTGGATAATATCGCCATTGATCCAATCTATCTGTGGTGGATTCAGTGTTTTAGTTTTAATAATTTTGCTCTTACTTAGAGCTAGAAGTATCTTCTCATGAAGTCTCTCGTACACCTTTTTCTCTGTATTTGCAGGGTTGTCCTCAATATACTTATACAGTTTAGTGTAGTCAATGGCAGTATAGTTGGTTTTCTTGAGAGGAGTAGGTTGGTAACGTTTTACTTCAAAGAATATTTGTTTATGGTCTGACATCGCAGATTCTATGATAGCAAAATGAAAATCATTGTCTTTCAAGTTAGAACAAACATGATCTATAATGGTCTTGGTTGTCGTCGTTTCACGTGTACAGTACTTTGCGTTGATTTTATTCAATATCTTGAAGCCATTTTCTTTTAGCGTGTCCTTGTATTTTCGAGTATATAAATTATTTGGATCCAAAAGGTCAAGGTTATAGTCTCCAAAAACTATAGCTCTCCTTTTGGTGGCTAATTGGTGGGAATAGGTCTCGATAAAGTCAGCCATATTGGATTTATCAGGGTTGTAAATGGCACCGATATCCAAACAAAACTTGCTAACATGTATCCATAGGTAGTGTTTATGTTGAATGCAGTAGTCTTCCACTGGGTGGTGCTTTAAGTTGTTATGTACAAAGATAGAAACTCCACCTCCTCGTTTGTCTTTTCTGAAGTTATAGTAATGTGTGTACTCTGGTATTTGAAATCTTTTGGCCATCTCTTCATTTTTAAACCAGGTTTCAGTAAGTATGATCATGTGCATGGAAGTTTGAAAGGATGCAAGAATACATTGTAATTCATCAAATTTGCCGGGCCGTACGATACTCCCAGCATTAACGTAGAAGAATTTTAGCGACTTCTTATCATATTCAACATCTGTATATTTGTTTATGACTTGGTAGGTGATTTTACCTTGAGAAGTTAGTTTTTTGAAGTTGATTCCACGAGTGCTGGTTGATTGTCCGTCATAGTTATTATCTTCGGAATACCTTTGATGTACTTGATTCGAAGATTTATCTCTCCATTAGCATTACGTTTATGGAGCTCATCTATTAAGGTCTGCAAGTATTTTCGCTGGATGAGAGTTTGATCGGCGTATATTTTGATGTTGGCTAAATCATGATTGTTTTTATTGCGTAGAATTATTTTTGGTATATCCGATGAGTTAAAACACACTTTAACTGCTCGCGTATGGCCTGGTTTGTATTTTCCAAGACGGAATGTTTTTTCTGATTGGGGACAGTCAGCAAAAATTTGTTTAGTTATTTTTGAAGTCTCTTTTTTGTCATATTCTTGTCGTTCGGCGGCCAACTTTATGGTACTTTCAACTATTCCATGTATTATGATATTTTTGGATCTTAACTTCCGCTCTTGTAGTTCATTTACCATTTCTTCGTAAGTTATGTGTGGTTGGAGTCCTTGGGCAGCTGAAGCTATAGGAGGTGAGGTTTTAAGCTTATTAACATCCGCTTCTAAAAGATTAATTTTTTTCTGAGAGTTTTCGGTGATAGTTTCCAAACCTATCAGTTTAGTTTTAAGATAGTTATTTTCAACTGCAATTTTCTCCATTGTGTTATTTATGGCATTTATATGGTTTTTTATAGACGTTACTTCTTCATAAAGTTTATTGGTGTTGTCCGTTTGGTTGTTTTTAACAGATGTTAGAATGGCCATCATCTCGGACATTTGTTTTCGAATTTCGGATAATTCAGCTTTAATTGGATCATTGTCGTCAAACAGCTTCCGTTTGCGAAATGTGATCTGTGGAGGAGCGCCCGAATCTACTACTGACAAGTTTGGCTGAGAACCTCCGAAACTGACATCAGTGCCACTTCCAGTCGGTGAGCGTAGTACGCTCATCGTAGATCTGTGTACAGCGGTGATACACGTGAACAGTGCGATGGGTGTAAGCTCCCCGCTTGATGAAGGGTTAAGAAAGTAATGAACTCGTCTCTCTTACCCGAAGGTGTGAGGAGCTATCACCTCGTAGGTGCTGCTGCAATGCACCCGTCACTCAGAAGACTGTAGACGTAATTACACTATTCACTGTTGTAGCAAAAGATGTTATATTCAAGTGTCGTAAAACTTAGAATCCTTTGGTCGCAATTTTGTGTATTTAATAAATTACTCACAACACGTCCGCTCTGTACGGTTTACGCTCGTTGTTCCTAGATAATATGATTGTTCTGGTTATTGCTACTAACTGTTAAAACTTCAATTATAATCAATTAGAATCTAATTTAAATCAATTAAGATATTTTTATTAAGTAAATCATCAAATTATTTTTATTAAACTATTTGTTTTTCTTTTTTTTATACAAACCTTGTTCTGACAATACCGAATACAATAAAAAAAGAATTATTTAATTTAGTGCAGTCGTTCAAAGTTATACGCGTATATTCATTTCGGCGACTCATTTTTATTTATATAGATAAATATATATTGCATAAACTTCAATTAATCTCGACTTTTATTAACATTTTGATATTAAATTGATATTAAAATTGTAACTTTATTACCAGGCGGAACATTTTATACTATAGAATGTATCTAAGAATTTCGATTACTGACTGATCCTGCGAATAAATTACTTTTCTATTCTATTCAATGTACATACGTACATGTACCTATTGAAATAAATGCTTGTTAGTGAATATGTATAATAGTTAAAAATAAGAAGGTGGAGTTCCCGCTACATTAATCACTTAAGTAAGTTTAAGAAAACAGATACATATTTATTGCCAATTAAAAAATTTCATCATAGAATCACCATTTTCCATCGTTCAAGTTCTTTTCGGGGTCGGCCTAGCCGCCTGTCCGACGGCAACTCTGAACACGGAACAAACGAATTGGTTTGAAGGAAAAAAATTAAGTTCTCCAACTGGCATTATGGTTTAATATGTCATTTGAACTATGATATTTCTGTGTTTAGTGCATGCATCCTTGTTTTCCTCCTCTCTCTTTTTTTGTGTTTGTTTGTTTGTCATATTGCTATTATTAATATTTCTTTTTTATTCTGTGATAACATGAAAACAATTATATGCTTTAAGAAGAGTTTTCACTCCTGCAATTAATAAAATTCCTATAACAAACTAGGCATATTTAAAGTACATTATGTAGAGCTAATTCTTAATGTATTGTAACATATGTATTGTATTAAAGATAACAGAATTTTACCAAAATAAAATTCATAGATTTTCATGCCTTGAAATATTTATATCTAGTCTTGATTCCGCCCACACGCCGTAATTCATAGTTTAATACAATACATTACGGTGTTAATGATACATTATTTGAGAGAATTGGGTTACAATAAACTAGAAAGATAGATAATAAAATCAAAAAGGTAATATTAACCACAAGTAATAATTGGATTTAAAATAGCAATATTAGTAACAACAAATGAATTAAAGGTAAAAATAACGCTCAGTCTATTTCCCATCAAGGCTTACCTTGATGGGAAATAGACTGAGCGTGCAATAGCCTGACTTTAGTCGAGATCGTATATCCCCGTTATAGGTCTAGGGTCAATCCCTAAGTACTCTTAAGACCACAGAGAAACCGACTGATGATTGCAGGTAAAAAACTAATATATAAAATGCAAACAGTGATAAATTTATCTCAAATCTCTTGCTACGTTAATAATTAGTTAGAAACAACGAAAGGAGATCTAATTTCTTTTTTTTTTCTAACCAATCAATCGAATTTTTAGGTTACTTACCTGATAATACCATTATAAGATTACATTTTGCAACAATGTTTTAAACGATAAAAACTAATTCTTTGTAATAAAGTTAATCCATACTTATATTATTGTTATTACTTATATTATATTGACTGCACGGATGGCGTAGTGGTTTAAGCGGTCGCCACGCCGCTTCATACTACGCCGAGTGTTGTGGGTTCAAACCCCACATGGGACGACACTTTGTGTGATCCACAAATTGTTGTTCTGAGTCTGGGTATTCTTTGTGTCCGTTTTATGTATGTTTGTAAAGTCCCCCGCGACACAGGATTTATTCCTAATGCGGGAGTTGTCTTTTTTAAGAACAAAAAAAAAAAAAAATTATAAATGTGAAAGTGACTTTGTTTGTTTGTTACGCTTTTACGCCCACACCACTAAACCATTTTAAAGATTCTTTCACCAATAGGGAGCTATATTATCAGCGACATATATTATCAGAGAGAGGCTACTTTTTACCTTGATAACTGACATATACGGGGCCAGAGCTACAGGCAAAAGCTAGAAAGCTATTGTTTTTATAAATGGGCGAAGCCTACAACATCCATTAAAAGTTGAATAAAATGTTTCAAAATTAATGAAATAATTATCATGAGTTTAAAATAAATACAACTTTTTTGCTTATCACTAATACCCATTTTATGGACGTTTATACCTGATAATGAAGTTCAATGTTGCCAATCTTTGAACTTATTTATCTTGTTGTGAAAGTGTGTTTTGGTTTTTTTTGGTATGCTCTCCCTTGGGCACTTTTTACATAAATGTTAATAAAACTGTTATTTTTTATCATAATCAAAATTTTATTCCAAATATATTGTCCAGGTCTTTATTGCTGTGAAAAGTTTTGGCATTATAATTAGTCTCAAAGTTACAAAAGATCTTCGAACACATGTCCAAAGTGCACAAACCTCCCGGCGGTCGGGAGGTTTGGGCACCCCTGTAGGGAGGTTTGGGCACTGTATTTAATATGCAGATATTGCTTTACTTATACTACTATGCTTAAGTATTATATAACATTGCTATAAAAAATTGTAATACCAACATTTTTTCTTGTCATAGACTTTAGAAAAATTAAACAATGTGACTTAGAATCAATACTTCACGATGTTGGACTTAATTAAACTTATCTTATATTTGGTATGACCCAAAGAGGCTTATCAAATTTATATTTTAAGCTGCCACGTTTCATCCATGTTGTTGGTGTAGGCAATTTTGTCTTTATATCCTCCAGGGGGCTACGTCCTTTATGTCAGGAAATATAAACGTATTTCTTATCTTACTCGCTCTTATGAATTTGACAGTTGCCATGGAGTGAATAACCTCCTCGATTATTCCAACATAATGATTGACAGTTTTTTGGTGTCAAATTTAACCAACACAAAATTATTAATC